>JANHFT010000699.1:157618-169329 GCA_032467955.1 Pseudoxenodon macrops | reverse complement strand
CCTGGAGTCGGAGTCGGAAGTACAAAAAACTGAGGAGTCGGAGTCGGAACATTTATCTACCGACTCCACAGCCCTGCTTTCTCCTTCACCAGCTCTGCAATCTGTAGAACCAGTCGTCGCTTCCTCCCTGGATGATGTCAGGGTTAATTCTGACCTAGACTTGTGGGGGCCTGCTGCTGAATTTAACCTACACAGGCCTCTCCTCTACAGCCGACAGAAACCTGGCAGATGCCTGAGGCCACCTTTACCCCTACAGCTGCTGGCCTCAGGACCCTTGCCCCGTGCCTCCTTTGACACCTGAGGTGATGCAGGCCATGATTGCTGAAGCAATTCAACAGGGCATCTCTGCTGGCTTACAACAGCCTCGCAAAGCATCTCGTATGGCCCGTGTGGTCTCCCCCGCCTCCAAGGTTCCGGAGGATCCTCCCAGCCTTATGGACATTGATTGTTGTTCTGAATCCGGCTCCTTGGGTCCTTCGTCGGATGAGGTTTCAATCCCCTCAGAGGGAGAGGAGATGGCTGAACTTAACTTGTCGGACGACAAAAACATCCGCCCTGAGCCACCCTCCCATCCGAGTCTATTCCAATTGTCTTTATTCCGCTCATTGCTGTATAGATCAAAGTACACTGTGGGCCTGGCCACTTCAGCAACGGCTCAGGCTGCCACGGGGGGGTGAGGGAACTGACCCCCTATTCTTGGAACAGGTTCCCGAAGAAGACTTCGTACCATCACCAAAATTGTTCCTGGAGTTGATCAAGCGTCAATGGTCGTCCCCGGGTTCAGGACCCAATCCCTCCATGGCCAAAAAGAAGATTTACAACATCGCTCCGGATCTTGTCAAACTACTCCAGGTACCGCAGGTAGATGCACCCGTAGCAGCCCTACATTCCGCCTCAGTGGTTCCGGGCGACCCGACTGAGACTCTGGCCTGAAGAGAAGCGCACGGAGCAGTCACTCCAACGGGCCCACCAAGAGGCGGCTTGGGCGATTTGTGCTTACACGACTGCTTCCTTCTTCCCCCGTACCTCCCTGATCTGGTTCCGCCAGCTGCAGGAACGTTTGGCTTCAACTGACCCTCGCATTAAGCAAGACTTTAACAAGCTGGTGGCGGCTACCCAACTATGTGCAGACGCCACCCTCAATGCGGCCCGTTTTTCCGCCAAATCTATCAGCTCTACGGTAGCAGCCAGACGCATGTTCTGGCTCAAACCGTGGCAGGCGGATGTCTGCAATAAATGGCGGTTGTCATCTACCCCATTTGCGGGGGACAAATTGTTTGGCGCTGGTCTGGAGCCCCTGCTCATCGAGTCAAAGTACAAACGGAAAATCTTGCCTTCTATGAACAAGCGCAATGACTACCGCGCTACTCCGTACTACCGGAGCCCTCAGTTTCACTACCGGAGCCCGCCACGGGTACATTTAGTTCCCAGACATATTTCAACCAGCGTCAGAGGCAACGCCAAGATCGCAGCGATAAAGGCTGCTCCTCTTCCTTTAGATCCAAGCGGCCCTTTCGAGGGGGTGGAGGGGGAAGTTGCCCTTTCAGACGCCCTAGATGAACCCCTTCTGGATTCTCCCATCGGGGGCAGGTTATTGTACTTTGCCCGACAATGGGAGGAATCAACCTCTGATTCCTGGGTTAAGGACACTATTCAATTCGGCCTTACAATCGAGTTTCTCTCCACCCACCCGAGGTTTTTCATCAGGTGCCCTGTCTCTCGGGTACCAGCGAAGCGCTGCCTTATGGAGTCGGCTATCACACATTTAAGGGCCATCCGGGCCATCGAGGATGTTCTCCCTGGAGAATGGGGCCAGGACTTCTATTCCATTCTGTTTGTGGTCCCCAAAACTTCGGGGGGATGGCGAGCTATCCTCGATCTCAAGTGGCTTAACCATTATGTTAAGTATAGATGCTTCAAAATGCATACCTTACTTACCATCTTGGAAGGTATTAGGCAGGGAGATTTCCTTGCCTCAATTGACCTCACTGAGGCATACCTTCATGTGGCCATATCTCCTCACCACCGTAAATTTTTCAGGTTTTCCTTTGCTGATCACCACTACCAATATCGTGCAATGCCCTTTGGCCTCTCTTTGGCCCCTCGGGTGTTCACTAAATTGCTGGCGGCCTTAACGGCACAATTGAGAACCGTGCCCGTACGGGTCCAGTGTTACTTGGACGATATCCTTGTCCAGGCACCATCGGCCCCTAAGGCCAGGGCTGACTTAGCAGTTACCATCCTTGTTTTACGGTGCCATGGGTTCTCGGTTAACATTGAGAAGAGCCAATTTTCCCCTTCGACGCAGATACTGCACTTGGGCGCTGTAATTGATTCTTCCCGGTGCATGGTTTTTCTATCCCCAGAACGCCGAGCTAGCCTGAGGGACCTTGCGCTACAGGTCCAAGGGACCAGGGCTTCCCCTGTCCGTCTCCTGTCCCAACTCTTAGGGAAAATGGTCTCCACCTTCTCTATCGTTCCCTGGGCTCGTCTCCACTCGAGGGACCTTCAATGGCTGCTCTTACCTTTCCAGAGGTCCGGCAGAAGCACATCTCCAGTGAAGGTGACCATCCTGCCTTCGGTCCGCGAGTCCCTCTCTTGGTGGACATCCACGGCACTCTCCCAGGGCAGCCTGTTCCGGGAGCCGGACAGGTTAGTGATCATGACAGATGCCAGCCAGTCGGGCTGGGGGGCTCACTTCCTCAACCATATGGCTCAGGGCCTTTGGGACAAACACGACACCAGACACAGCATCAATTGGCTGGAGCTCCGGGCGGTCCATCTGGCTCTACTTCAGTTCCACCACCTCATCGCCGGCAGCCACCTGCTCATAATGACGGACAATACCACCACTATGGCGCATCTCAGGTATATCATTAATGGACAGAATTAAAAAGATATATTTTGTATTAGTATCATGTTCCACACACACCTCAGTCAAGGTAAATACTTTGCGAAGTACCCCAAACAGCTCAACTATTTTGAAATGTGAAATATATAACACACATTCCCCTTCCTGAGAACAGACATTCAGTAATTATTAAATAGGTTTTCTCTGATTTTGTAACATCACAAATAGGCAACATAAGGTAACCTTCTGAAATTTATTTCATGGTAGAACTTGTTATGGGAATAAATAACCAGGGATGTGTGAATAGCTTTCAATAAGATTTTATTAATGGAAGAAAAATTGTAATAAATTTTTTGTTGTATTCTGTACAGCTGACAATGATTGGCACTCCTTGAAAAAAAAAACATTCCAGTGTTCTTCAGATTGGAGTTGTAATTCAATTCTTCTGGAAGCATTGGATCAGACAAGATTGTCATAACGGGTAAAGAATTCCTTACCTCCTCATAGTCAAGCAAAATAGCAGTGACTTTGGTGTATAACATATTTATCTGGTTTGTTTTCATAAATTGGAAACTACCCTTTTAATACATTATTGATTCCTATTTATTTTGTTAATCTAGAAAACGGTTAACAACAGCATTGATTAGTATTTATGTCACAGGATTTCACCAATATTGAATTCTTTTTATATAATCTGTTTCAATTCCCATAATCTTCTAATCTGTATGGCTTTTGTGCTATGGTAGCTGAAGCACAACAGTAAAAAGATAATTAAATAATGAAAGTTTTGACTTGGAAAATTATGTGAAACCAGAAACTGTGATTTTAAACCATGGTTAATGAATAATGGTGCTGTTAGCCCATTAAATTGTTAACTCCATGAGCCATAATTTAATAAACTGAATTAGCATAATATAGGAACTTAATTGCTTGTGCCCTTGATTGTTCTCCTTGCATGGATATTTGCATTGAGTAGGCAGACAACATGTCCATTATGATTCAAGTACTGCACCATGTCAGACATTGGAAACCAACTTTTCAGACAAATTATGTTGTCTGATGACATCACTGTCACGTGTAGTCATTTTAATATTATTTAAAATGTAGATGCTGTAAACTCCTAAATGTAGGCTTCAATTACATTTTCTTCTATGAAATATTTCCCCCCTGAATTTTAAGGTTTTTAATAACTTGATCATTTATAAGAGAATCCATTACAAGTAAAAAAGTAGAACAAGAACAAGGTTAGTAACAACCATATGTTTGTACTAATAAAACTACTGTAGGATGTAAAATATGATGCAATTACAGTATTTTTCATAGATGGAGGAAATAATTTGCTTGTTTCTCAATCTTCTCTTTAGTTTGAAAATTAATGAAATACTGATACACATAATTGTCAACTACTAAACACAATTGCCATTTTAATAGTGTTGGTTTTTCTGGTTCTCAAAAAGAAATATGTGTTGGGTTACAACAGCTTTAACATTTACTTGCAATGCAATTACGTGCATTGTGATGGGAGTTGGCATCTGTTCATGATTGTGCCATGGATGTACTTCTCTTTATTTTTGCTATAAATCTGCATCTGCCCTGGCTTTGAGCAGAAGACCTTATAGTGCAGCTATAGTAAAGTAATGTTGCAGCTTGTGATTGATGTAATATGCCTTAACACTATAAATATTTAAGACATCTAGCAGGTTTCATAATTAATCTAATTAGCATAGTTTAAATCAATAAATTAAATATAAAATCTAATTTAAATTATTTGAAATGTAACTCAAGCATGTCAATATATATGCCGTGACAGTTACTTTAAAATTAAAGACAACTTTTAAATCATACTTTTTCAGATGCTGAAATACATTAAAACATAATTTTAAAATCTCAGGAAATTTTCAGTTGAAACATCATTCATCAACATTTATCAGTATAATTTGTATCCGGCGCACTAACACAAGACAGGCAAACTTAATGCTGTATTAAGTGTGCTTCAAAATTATGAAACACGGTTAATTGTTATTATTGTAGCTTACTTAAAACACTAAAAACATTATTCTTCAGTAACTATCAAAAGAAAGGAACTCCATTAATATCATATAATATAATGTTACTGATTTCTCTGATTTCACATTCATATAGATTTAAGACTCATAATAACATTTAAAAACTGAAAAAATAAAACGGTGTATACTTTTATCTGTGACTGGATGCAAGTCAAGCTCTTCAGAACATATTTTTTTCCTCTATTTGATTTAAATTCTTAAGCTCTCTATTTTCAGCAAAATGCAGTTTAGAAAGAATTTTTACTTTCCTTTTAAATTCCTATCACAATATAAGTTTGATGTCACAATTGGCTTTGAAAGGTTAACAGGAAGACAGATTCTAATTTATAAAATAGGGATAATTGTGCAACTAGTTTGACTCTTGTGTGAGCTGATTAAATAATACCTTGCTGCTTCTGCATTAATTCTATTGAAATTCAAAATATTTTGGTAATAAAACTAAAAAACGTATATGCTTGTACAGAAAAGGGAGTTATTTCAGTAGAAGAAAACAGCTCTACAAATATTTGAACTCTTTATATATGTTATCGTATCTTTGTTAGATATATTTGTGGATTTCTTCTCAGTATTTCTGTTTACCTCAAAGCTTTGCACAATATGAACAATTCTCCTTATCTTTTTGCGCTTCAGAGTGGGTTCAGATGGTATAAAATTTGGCTGAGGTAGGATCATTGCTTGATAGGAACAGACTTTTGTAATGTGAATGTTATGAGACCAGATTGTTTTCCAAAGACCAAGAGGAAAGTGGAATTTTAAATTGGAAGAACTGATAGAACATGGTTTTCCTGAACCTCTGATGTGCTAGTTGATGAATTTAGGTATAGCTATTGCATTCCATTTGACAAGCAGTTATAGAAGTAAGATAGCTATTGTTTTTTGGACAGTTCATTCTCTGAGCTTGAGGATTGGTTTCCGAACATTTCGTTACCAGGCTAGGTAACATCTTCAGGGGAGTTTAGGGGATGTCAGTATCAGTGTTCTGTTTATAAGGGCTTTGTGTGGTCAGCAGGTCTTGTGATGAGTCAGGTGTGAGTGTGTCAAGTGAGGGTCTTATGATGGATGTTGTGATGAGTCAGGTGTGGGTTAGGGTAGACTGGTTGTAGGTCAAGGTATGTTGATGGAATTGCTTGTGGAGTGCCAGGCTTCGATGAACTCACAAGCATGGTAGGTGGTAGCATGGCCGATGATTGCTTTTTTATTTGAATAGCCCATTCTATAATATGATTTTGAGAAATGTTAGATTTATATTTAACTAATATATTACCAGAAAAATAATATTGGTGAAATTCAGCACAAATTCAGTTCTTAAAAATAAAAACATATTTTGTTGATTTCATATAATTTTTGTTTTGTACTGCCCAAATGTTTATGATCTTTTAAAACTATTAAGAGAAGAAAAACAAGCTTTCATTGTTGAATATGTGATTATCTTAAATATATGTATCATGCAACAATAATGGAAACCATGGCATTAATGTCACATTGTTGTCACACCCTCCTGTCAAACAACTTTGAAAATGGGGAACAAGAATGCTGTCTGCTTGTGTTTTGCAGGAGATCTTGAGCAGATACTACTTGTCAAAGACATTTTCGTGCAAATGAAGTTTTAGTTTTTTATTTTAGTTTTTTGTTCAAGCACATTTTTCTTGAATTACCAATTATTTCCATAAAGTTCCATTAAGTAAATTCCAAACCCCTATTATTGGAGAATCCAGTTTAATTCCTGTGGTGAGTGGGAAATGGTTTGCCCAGTTTTGAAGCTGCCAGCAATGATGTCAGTCATTTTAATGACACCACAACATATTGGAATAAAAAAATACTTAAATGTTCTGTCTTGTACATGATGTTATGTGTTGTTAAGAAATTTTTGTTGATTTTTGTTGATAAGAAACAATTGTGATATCCAAATGACGACTTAAAAATTGAGAATTTCATTGGTTTTCAAATTTTATTACTTTAGCAGAATATAAAATGCAAAGGAAAATAAAAATACTGGGAAACTAGGAGAAAGAAAAAGGGTAGAAGAAAACATTTGGAATAGAAGAGACAAATTTATTGTTTTTCTTTGTTTCAAACTTACTTAAAATAATTTCTGCATGATTTCTTTCATGGCTACTATTTAGATTTAATGAGAAAAGAAATGTCATTTTTTTTAAAATGCATTTTTATTCCCTTAAATTTCAGATCAGTTTCCCAGTAAGCATTCACTAAATGGTAATGTCATATAAAGACATCAATATTCTGATGTATCAATACAGTATTGTGTCTGTGAATAAATTTGAGTCTACATTGTTCTGTAGCAGTTCTGAGAACTTCAAATTAAAACTAGTTGCATTTTCAGAATTTTTCTATTAACCAGGTGATCATTTCAATATATTGGTCATATTCTTGTTCTTTCAATAACTGGTCATATTTAATATGTTCATTATCTTGGGATTGCAGTCTTAGAAATCTCCTTGCCAAGTTGGCTCAAGATTTCTTGGTAACTTTAGGTTCTGCTGTTCCCACATGCATGAAAGGAGCCAGCTTGGGAAAAGTTCATCTGAAATAATTGTCTTACACAACTGATCTCTCTTTAGTCTTTATTAAGTTCCCCAGAAGAATACAAATGGTTATTGTGGCAAATTTCATAAGGAATTTTAGTGCAAAATTATGCAATGATATTATCAGCAGAAAGATATCTTGTTACTCATGAGAAGTAGCTATGATCACATTAAAAGTATTAATGCCTATGTGTCATCCGTCCGTCCATCCATCCATCATCTATCTAATATAGCTTTCTTTCTTGAAAAACTCTCCCATATCTAATATCCAGAATGTGGACTTTGAAAGAAAGAGGTCCTCACTTGAGCCATATATCATATTTTTCAGAGTATAAGACACACCTGAGTATAAAATGCACCTTAGTTTTTGGGAAGGAAAATAGGGGAAAATGTGCCTACCAGGTGTTCATCTGGCTAGCGTCCTTAGTCTGGTCAGCTTCAGCACATTATTTTATCTCCTGGTTAGGGCTGAAAAAAAGCTTCTAAAGCACAGCTGATAAAGAGAAGCAATGAAAAAGCCAGCAAAGAATTAGGGCTGGGGGGAAAAAAAGGTTCTTCAGAGGGAGTAGCAATGAAAAAAGCCTACAAAGACTTAGGGCTGAAAAAAGCTTCTTTGGAGGGAGTAGCAATGAAAAAGCCTGCAAAGCCTAGCACCTTGTTAGGTCTGAAAAAAAGCTTCAAAAAAGCTACATTAGCAGTATAAGACGCACCCAAATTATCAGCCTCTTTTAGGGGGGGGAAAGTGATCCGAGAAATACGGTACTTTGAGTTCACTTCTTAAGAATTGATTGGTCATTCGATTTCTCATTGTTTGTTTTTTTAGATTGCTAAGAAAACCAGGATACCAACTTCAGCCCCAATGATAACAAAACTCATCATCACAAAACCAATCAATAGCAAAGCAGTTACAGGGCAGACAACTCAAGTATCACCAGTCATTGCAGGTTTATATCTAAATATATATATCTATATTAATGGCTTTTTTCATGTCGTAGTATTTACCCAGGGTGTAACAAGCGAACGGGAAGTATAAAGTGACGTTTGATGGATTTTGATTTCATAATGGATTTTTCCATTCCCGGTTTCTTGAAATTTGTCAAAACAACGTGACCTGCAAAGCATTGGGAGGGTCTTAGGTTATGGAAAGCCCCGAAACAGTTTTCTTCAGTCTGCGTTCTCTCCAGATATTTAAGGTTCAACTTTGCAGAGTACACCTGGTTGGGGTGTGTGTGTTTGGGAGTTGGTCCCTGCCTTTGGAGGGCACCCAGATTGGGGGAACCTGCGCAGGAAGTGATGCCATTCAGATATAGTAGGATGATGAATTCCAGAATTCCCAAGTAATGCAGCCAACGGTCCTGCTGACTGCGAATTCTGGGAGTTGTCGTCCAAACAATAACACAGCCTGATTGTGTTATTTTGAGGAAAGTTACTCTAAATGCAGTGTTTTTCAACCTTGGTGACTTTAAGATGGGTGGACTTCAATTCCCAGAATCCCCCAGCCAGCTGGGAGTTGAAGTCCACCCATTTTAATGTCGCCAAGGTTGAGAAACACTGCATTTAGAGCCTCAGTCCATGTAAAAGGGAGTTGGATTTGTAAGATCTTGATTTCTTTTATGGTTTAAAGAAACATTTTTCTAAGCAGAGGTGCTTTGAATGCCAGCCATAAAAAAGGACTGTTCTCTAGCCAAGTAGAAAGAATATAAGAGTTTATCAAGTTTAGAAGTTCAAATCTTGGGACAGATTATGTGGGAATACATGCAATCATCTTACCATGTGCTAAATATAGAAAGTTTGCTAGTTTTATGAATATGTTATGAAGTGCAGAAATGCATTCTTGGTTGGCTTTGAATTATGCTGTCATTCCATTTGGAATTATTGACAGGTTTTGTTACGAAATCAATAGATTGATCGTACATACCGTATTATTTGAAGCATTCCTGCCCCATTTCAGCATATTCTGGCATACTTATTTTTTGTATTGGAGCAAAAGGTCAATCTTTTCTTAGAAAATCTTTTTTTCCCCCTCTTCAGTGAAACAATATTTGGAATTATATACTTTTTTCTCCCCCTTGGTCCAAGGAAAAAAATAGTCATATTAACGCTTGCAATCAAGATTAATTGGTTCACTTTCTTACTACAGAGGAATTATGGGGCAAACATTTGCAGATTCAGTTACAAAATGTACATAGGATGGGTAGGCTGCAGAGGAAAGGGATTTAAATTATGGCATTCATTTATCTTGACTATTTTAATTTATTTATTAAATTTGTTACCACCCATCTCACTGATTGGGGCGACTCTGGACAATATTTGATCAGGTTAATAAAAAAATCTAATTTGCCTTTTAAGATGTTTAACAAATTATTAAGACCAGAATCAAATTTGTACCAGCATTTTGGGATTATACTAAGATTTTTAGGTGAAGAACATTTTGTTTTTGATTGCCAAAGTTCTGGTTTTTTTAAAAAGTAGTAGGTAGATTATTCAAGAGAGAGAAGAAATTCAGTGAAGTAGGTAATATATTTTATAGTGCCACAAAATGTGAAGATTGCAGCAGTTTAAATTTAAATTGTATGTTTGTTTTTAAGGTTAAGTGGTCTGCCATTAAAAACCAATTCCCATAGAAAGTGCTAATAATATCTTTACCAGAAAATCTTGCACTTTATCAGCTGAGAAGATAGGTAAGATTATAACTCTTTTTTTTTTAAACAGGTAGAGTTCTTACACAGACTGCCCCGGGGACACCCCCCAAAACTGTAACTATATCAGAAAGTGGAGTTATTGGGACAACTTTAAGTTCCACAGTACAGGAGGCGTCAAATAAGATAGCAATCTCCCCTTTGAAATCCCCAAATAAGGTAAACTTATATTTCAATTGCTTATGTATATATTGTATATTTAAGGTTCCACTTAAAACTACATTAGTCTGATTTTGAAATGGACTTTTTAAAGGGCTCTGGTTGTTTTCACATTTGAGGCATATTGCTAAGAAATTCCACAGTCCATTCTCCCGTTTGCACAAATGGATCGTTGGTGTGAAAATGATTGAAATATAGGTTCCACTTAAAACTACATTAGTCTGATTTTGAAATGGACTTTTTAAAGGGCTCTGGTTGTTTTCAGCTGTTTTAGAATCATCTGCTCTCTGGCATTATTCTGCCGTGGGAATTCGTGCTAAAGGGAAACTCACAAACCTTCCAAATAAAAAATGAGTAGGACAGAAAATATTTATTTGAATCAGTGAAGAAATTAAATAACAGGTAGTCCTTGACTTCATTTAGTGACCATTCGAAATTCCAACGACACTGAAAAAAAGTGACTTAGGACTGTTTTTCACACTGATGACCATTGCAGCATCCCCATGGTCACGTGATCAAAATTGATATGCTTGACAACCGACTCATATTTATGACGGTTACAGTGTCCCGGGGTCATGTGATCCCCTTTTGCGACCCTCTGACAAGCAAAGTCAATGGGGAAGCCAGATTCACTTAACAACCAGGTTACTAACTTAACAACTGTAGTGATTCACTTAACAACCGTGACAAGAAAGACTGTAAAATGGGACAAAGCTCACTTAACAACTGTCTCGCTTAACATCAGAAAATTTGGGCTCAATTGTGGTTGTAAGTCGAGGACTACCTGTACATTAATACAGCTATGCAAACTCTGGATTTAACAGACTTGTAGCTGTCACTGCCCCCATCCTTCCCACTACCTCCTTTCTTCCCTTACTCCCTTTCCCCCTCTTTCCATTGATAATAGGTTTACGTTTTTCCAAAATGGAGTAAAACAGCCCCAATGCTCATTTTGCCTCCAGATCCGACCCATATTGTGGAAAGTCTTGAGCTCTTACGCATTTGCAATGTTACATATTTTGAAGTTGGGATTCTGTACTTGTGTGATCCTTTTAAGCAGCTAACGGTGGTGTCGGTCGCCTCGCAGCCTCCGAGCTCCCCACAGAAAACAGTCGGGGTCCCTCTAAATGTAGCCCTGGGACAGCAGATCCTCACAGTGCAGCATTCAACGCCCTCTTCCCCCGGGAAAGCTGTAGTTAACAATACGACTGCTCAGGTACACACTGATCTCAGTCCTGTTCTGAGAGCCTGCTCTTCAGATTGTGATTTGCAGGCACGAGTGATTGTTTTCTTTTCTTTCTTTCTTTCTTTCTTTCTTTCTTTCTTTCTTTCTTTCTTTCTTTCTTTCTTTCTTTTCTTCTCTCTCTCTCTCTATCTTTCTTTCTCTCTCTTT
>JANHFT010000699.1:137385-150188 GCA_032467955.1 Pseudoxenodon macrops | reverse complement strand
TTCCTCCACAACCACTAAGGTGCGTCTTATACTCCGAAAAATACAGTATATCTACACTACTGTGGAAATTATATTTCTACCTTCAAAATGCTTATATGTGCCATGTTCTTATTTTGTTTCCCCGACATTAGATTTCTAAACAAAATTGTATCTGGCTTTTATAACAAGCATTTTTGCAATTCATGGCATTTTTCTGCACCTATTTATATATGGACAGGAGGATATGACACGCTGGATAGCATATCTTGCTGAACATGACATAGCTCAAGATAGATCTGCCAGCTTATGTTCTAACAGATGAGAATGAGGGATGATTGGCTAATTAAGGATGGTGCCGACCCTTTTCTTAGCGTCCTAGTCTAGCATGTTGCCTGTTGTATCTGATGCAGTTTCTTTCCAACAGCCAAACCAGTGGTGGTGAACGCAACCCCTGTACGGATGTCTGTTCCAATTATTCCAGCAACGCAGTCAGTCAAACAAGTGAGTTCCACATACACCGGCTTCATATAAACCCCTAAAAAGTTTTTCACGGAAACTTTCTGTTAATTCAACTTTCCTTATAAAGTTATTTGCTCCCAAATATTAGAGTTTGGTACACAAGAAAGATATCCAGAATATTTCCTTCCTTGCAGGTGGTCCCCAAACCAATGAACACAACGTCGCAGATAGTTACCACAAGCCAGCCGCAACAGAGACTCATTATGCCCGCCACACCACTGCCACAAATCCAACCCAACCTCACCAACCTTCCCCCTGGCACTGTCCTGGCACCTGCCCATGGCACAGGAAATGTGGGATATGCGTTTCTCCCAGCTCAGTACGTCACACAGGTATGAGATTATGAGAAGGAATTTACAAAAATAATATATAGTGTTTATAACTAATACTCTTGGAGGAGAGGCTAGAGCAGGGGTGTCAAACTCATGTCACAGCGTCATCATGTGATGAATCAGGACTTCCCCACCCCCTTTGCTAAACCGGGCGTGGGCAGTGCGTGACGCATCCGGCCTGTGGGCTGGGAGTTTGACAGCCCTGTGCTAGAGAGTTTGTATATTTGGTAGTTGCAGGCAGTTTCTCAGCCTTCTGTACCTTTTCAGCATGCTGGCTAGGGAATTCTGGGAATTGAAGTCCACACATCTTAAAAGTTACTGGGATGAGAAGCGTCAGTTTAAAGGATGCGATTTCTAACTGCTGAGAGAAACAGCTCATCAAAAAGGTTACATCTTAGAAATTATCTGAGTTTTCTTCATTTTGAAAGCTGAGATTAAACATTGTAGAGTATATGAAGCAGTTACCTGCTTTTAACTGACCCAAGAATTTATCGGTTGCGTTCCGGAGAAGAGGAAACCCGGGGGGGGGGGGGAATCAGGAACAAGGCTGTAAGAAATGAAGTGTGACATAATGTAATTTAGATGGCTAAGCAGAATGTATTTTTGCAATATCACATTTAGAGAAACTCAGCTTGGCAATATTTAAAGAGCAAATGCGGGCAAGAAAGAACAGCTCTGCTTCCACACGGTCTTCCTTAGCCTGTGCATTCTTCAGCTGTGTGGGCCTCACCTCCCAGAACTCCCCAGCCAACCTTCTAGAGGGTTTTGAGTGTTGAAATCCATAATTTGGAGAACAGCCAGCTGGTGCAAAAGGTGCAAGGAAAAAAAAAGTTATGATAGCAGAATTACTTTTATGGAAAGCATAAGATATGAATAGGGAAAATCAGGTTCACAAGCTTGATTTGGATTACACTTTGTCCTTCAACACCAATTTCCCCCCGCGGTATTTATTACACATTCTGAATGAATACTCGGATCAGTTTTATTTTGTTTTTAAGATGGTTATCCATTCTGATATGTAGCCTTAAATGTATTGAGGGAGGAATGGGGGTATCGTAAAATGAGTTTTAGAAGACCTGTAAAGAAATGTTTTGTAGAAGTCCACTAAGGGCAATAAGGGACCCCAAAGCAACTACTGGAGCTACAGAGAATTGTAACATTATTGTAAAAGACTGCAGTGGGAACAGGATGTACCATGGTCAGCAGAGGATTCCTGTTACGTTTTGTACATTTTATGTACCTGTGGAATTTTGACCTCCTGAAGTAGAGTGCTTTAGACAGCCCGAATTGCAAATCAGAATTGCATTTTTTTAAATGTACGCGTAATTGAGCAGGCTGTTATTCTTAAGTGACATCTTGTAAAGTTGTCCATCTCTTTTTTCACTTTAAGCCTTTATTCATAATCAAAATTGCGACTACAGTAACGCGAGATTAGGCTACCCTTGTATGTATACTAAATTTGAAAAATATTAAGACAAAGTTTCTAGAAAGCCATGTTGCTTGAAAATACCAATGACCATCTTCTGACTTCCAAGTGTGGAAAAAAGAAGGGTGTGGGATTAATGCAGCTATTTGTGAAAAATCCTCACCTACAAACAGCATGTCATGCATTAACTGTGTGTGTGTGTTTTTTAAGCTACAGCAGCCATCTTGTGTCTCCATAGCGAGCAGTACTAGTCTTAGTGGGACATCAAGTATCCAGACCCAAGCTCGGCTTCCATTCAATGGGTAGGTAT
Organism: Pseudoxenodon macrops; assembly: GCA_032467955.1. NCBI lineage: Eukaryota > Metazoa > Chordata > Lepidosauria > Squamata > Pseudoxenodontidae > Pseudoxenodon > Pseudoxenodon macrops. The sequence continues at coordinate 147,622 of JANHFT010000699.1, read as the reverse complement.
TGTCTACACAAATTATGCATGCTACATAATACATGGAAGGAGATCTGGAAAAGTATTTAATGTTCAGCTATTAAAAAACAACTGCTGTAGTCATAGTTGTCTTGTCTACGTACACTAGATATTGAAGATTTTCCTTCTTTGCTTTGCATATACTGTATAGCTTGACTACCTGATTAGGTTATTGTGTTATTGATTTAGTTATTTCATCCCAGAGTCTCAAGACAGAAAAAAAATTGAAAACAGGCTGTAAAAATAAATGAACGTAGAAAGAGGGTCTTACCAGAGGTGGGTTCCTACCAGTTCGGACTGGTACTACGGAACCATTAGTAACTTGGCGGTCCGGTTCGCTGGAACTGGCAGCTACTTGGGCCTGCCACACCCCCGAGCTGGTTCTCTCGGTGATGCCATAGGCACCACCATCTTGGTTTTTTTGCATGCATGTGTGTGCCCAGAGCGTGGCCCTGAGCGAACTGGCAGTAGCAGGATCTGGAACCTGCTCCTGGGTCTTACAAATATTAGAATATAATCTTGCAGCCACCTGTTAGACTTTGGCCTTTATACAGAAGAATCCAATGAAAAAAGAGCCAGTCCATCCATCTAGTTTATGTTTACATCATGTTTTCTTGATAATGCAGAATCTAAGGACACATTTGAGGAAGATGGCCTATCTAGAATTGCCTTCCCCTGTTTCTTAGAAAAAGCAATATTTTGTAGTTTCTTTTTAGAGTATGTACATGTGTATGACTTCCAAAAGAGCTCACCTATGAATTTTGGATGGTTGCTAATGTGGGCATACTTGCTTAAGTGGAGACCATCCAAAAACAGTGATTTGTGTGGAAATTTCGGCACTGTTGCCAGATGATAGCTCGTTACTCACTGGAATGAATGGATGGCCAAATTGTACCTGATTCTCGTCTTAAGGATGGGTCCTACTGGGAGGAACCCAGGGCAAAAGCCCCAGCAGATAGGCTCTGCTTCACTGGGTGCCTTAGACAATTTGTTTCTCATAACACATCAAACGTGTTCTTTTGAAATGGCTCATCCGCAGGAGCGTTTTGCTCAATGCCTTTAGATGCACGCTTCTGTCCTCCGATTGTGGAACATGTTGACTTGACTTGAGCAGGCTAAGTTGTGAAGGGATGTTACATTGTTCAGATGAAAATGCAATTCAGAAATGTCATATCCTTCTTCTGGAAAACAAAATTCACCCCATCCCAACTGCTCCTCTCATTCAGGCAGAGAAGGTATGCTGCAGGTCCCATCAATCAAGGAGTTTTGTCTGGCAGTTTTGTCTTCTCTAAGAAGAGAGCCCCACACTCTCTTAGCCTTCTCCAAAGGGATCAAAATTTGGTTCTGCGGCCTCGGGGGGGGGGGGGCACAGAGGACCACACAACCATGGGATGGGCTAGCCCCATGAGAACCCCCCTCCTTACCTGTAATAACCAGGATTAAATGGCCATTTTGGGTTTATTACCTTTCGGAATAGGCTCTTTATGATGTCATTATTCTTTTATTTATTTATTTATTAAAATCCTAACTTAATTTTAATGTTAATTTTTCTATATGTCGTTTAGCGATTATATTATATTGTACACTGCCCAGAGGCCCATTTGAGGCAGATTGGCGATTAAGAAAAACATGAAATATAAATAAATAAAAGGATACCGAAATCTTATCTTCCAGAATAATCTCGTCTGAATCTGCAAATCGTCCAAGGAAGCCCTGCAATTGTACAAAATCACTGTGTCTTAAGCTGTGAGTATTATACACAATAGCCTCTTTGGAGGTTTAAAAAAATCCACTTTGTTGTATATTAGAAGAAAATCCGGAAGAACAAAAGCCACATTTTCCCTAGGGATTCCACTTTAAAAATTATTCTGTAAAAATCTACTGAAATGATACTGTCCATTTGCATGATTAGAACAGGTCTCTGTGTGATGATCTACAGCTGAATGATTCAGACTTAGAGGCAGACTAGCAGTAAACCTGGCCTTGCAGAAAAAGGAGTAGAAGCAACATTTCTTTCTCTGAGAAATCCACAGGTTATTCCCAGGATGAATTCATGGCTGCTAAACTGAAAGAAATCTACCTTTTCCTTCAGGAACAGTCCATGCTAGTTTATTTCCTTATTTTTGTACTGATTTAATCAATTTTCTACGGCTGATCACTCACCTAAGTGACTCTCTTGTTATAAACAATAATTAAGATAATGATATTATCTCATCTCTCAAAATGGGCACATCTAATATTCCATCTAGCAGTTTTCCAGTTGAAAACTCAGGTTTTTAACGCCTTACAAAAGCCTAGTAAGGTTGGAGCCAATTGAATCAGGAGAAGGGGGAACAGGAGGAGACCATTTGAGCTCCATGTGAGGTGAATGTATTTTCTTTAGAGGCTGCCCTTGTTTCTGGTCTTTAATTTATTTGTTCCCTTTGAAGGACCTGGACAATTTTTATGGCTCATGTCATGTTGAGAATTCCTGCTAAGCGCAAGGTTAACATGCTCACACTCATGAATAAAGGAACCAGTGGTCTCACACACACGCACGCACAAACACCACACACACACACACCTTTGCATAGGTTTGGATAGATGTTTCAGTTAAAAGTCCAGTTGGTTGCCATCCTCCATGTCCAGAAGTTTCTCCCAACACTTAAGGGATTCTGTGTGGTTGGATGCACAGGAGGAAGGAGTCAGAAACTCTGCGCTGAATTGGTCAAGCATCATTAGAGATTTTTTAATTGGGTTGTTGTTGTTTTTACAGATACTGTGATTGCTTTGCAAACGGGGAGTTCTGTAACAATTGCAACTGTACAAATTGCTATAACAATCTGGACCATGAAAACGATAGGCAAAAAGCAATCAAGGTAAGATATTTTTAAAAACACAATCCTATGTCATACATTTCCCAAGTTCATGGTAGCCATGAATTTCTTTCTGAACAGTGGGTTGCTTTTACTACATTAGATGGATGTTTTTACCAGTTTTCCCCGCACAGGACAGAAGTTGAATCTCTTAACATTTTGAGAGTTTTTGTAATGGATTTCTCTCCCTCCCCCCCTCTCTCTTCTCCTCTCTCTCTCTCTTGTCCCTCTTTACTTTTACCTTGTTAGGCCTGTTTGGACAGAAATCCTGAAGCCTTTAAACCTAAAATAGGGAAGGGAAAGGAAGGCGAGTCGGACAGGCGACACAGCAAAGGTTGTAACTGCAAAAGGTCTGGGTGCCTCAAAAATTATTGCGAGTGCTATGAGGTAAAGAGGAGCTTTGGTGATGCTTTGTTTAGTCTTGTGAAATCTAGTGTCTGTAAAATCTTAACCATTTAGTTCTAAAGTCTATGTGGGATATTAATACTTTACACCTCTTAAAAACCCAGAGTTAAATTCAGTCACCGAAAACCTAGTTAATAAAGATACCTTCAGTTCTTCTAAAAAAAATTCCGAATGTTGACTGGTCTTAATGGAGGCAATCCCAACGTCTGACTTCTCTAAAGGCCTTTCACCATTCTCTCCCTGTTTAGTAATCTTTCTGTGTATTTGGTAGTGACTGTTTTTCAGGGTTTTCCAGCTTCTGTTTTGGTAACTTTTTGTGAAATTACTTTAATGAATATCATTTGTACAAAAGAAGTGTCATCATTGTAGGTCTCTGAGAGAAATAAAAACTGTAACCCCTTTTAAAAATGATCCTATGTTCTAGTCAAGCAATAGATGGAAAAAAGTTTTATAGGTGGTGGGGTAATATTCCAGAGTAGCAAGTTTTTCACTTTTATTTCCTCCTGTCCATACCAGATTAATAAGTTTTTTTATTGGTCTATTAGTATTAACTTTCTATACTATATGTCAAAATGCTTTTACTATAATTTTTTTTTAAATGCTAGTCACATCTTTAATTATAAAAAAAAGGTTCAAGAACAATCAGGAAAGCTATATCACAATCATACCGTTTCAGAAGTTCATTAAAAGTAAAGACGTTTCCCTGCCAGAAATGAGACAGAAATTTGAAAATCTGTATTATTTTTGAGGTGGCATTCGGGCATTATTTCTTTTAAAGCATATTTATAGCATCATTCGCCTTAATTTGGGCTTCAGAAAAATGCACAAGTTAATTTGTAATAAATTTGTAATAAAAGCATGAGCAAAACTAAAAACGAGCAATAGCAGACTAAAATAATATCTGAATGGAGAATTTGCCTTCGGTTAGGGAGATTGCGATGTAGGTGCCGGATAGAGCTGCACAGAGGATGTGAGCCATTTTCCTTCTCTCGGTCAGAAAATCTACTTTATACTTTGCATAGACCATCCCCAATGCAAGAACATCTTCACGTACAGAGCTGGATTGAAAGAAAGGGTCATGGAGACAATAGCTGCGTTATCATAGTTTTGCCAGTAATTTGCCCGCTGAAGTGACACTGAAAGGGGAAGCTCCGAATGGAATACATTCGTATCCGCCAGCACTTTTATTCTGTACGTTCCACACAGCTCTGTAAAGCCCAGTGAAAATGCGTTTGGTTGACTTTTAATTTCTCCCCCGTTGCAGGCAAAGATCATGTGCTCTTCAATTTGCAAATGTATTGGCTGCAAGAATTTTGAAGAAAGCCCGGAACGGAAAACGCTGATGCACTTGGCCGATGCTGCTGAAGTGCGAGTCCAGCAACAGACAGCCGCCAAGACAAAATTGTCTTCGCAGATTTCAGATCTTTTAACCAGGCCAGCCCCGGTGCTGACAAGCGGAGGGGGAAGGTGTGTTTGCTTCCGGTTTGTTAGCTTTGTACCGTTTCTTGCACGCAGATTAGATTTTGAGAGAGAGAGGACAACCTCTTCTAAAGTGCCTAAAGTGTTTTCTTCCTCTCTTCCCCTTGCTAGCTGCTAAAGTCTGTTTGTTTTCCCTCATGGCTCCCGCTGTTACCGATCATGAGAGGGAAATACAGTGCATAGATGAAGGGGTGCTGGTTTATGATTTTCTCTGGTGTAGATTTAAAGGCCCAGTACCTTTAAACCCGAAGAAAGAGCGGTGGAATTGATTAATTAAAATGTATAGAAGGCCGAATGCATAGGGGAAAGAGAAAAGGAAGCGAAATATAAGAGGAAAGAGAGGAAAGAGAAAAGGAAGTGAGGAAGAGAAGGAAAGAGGAAAGTGAAGAGGAAGCGAAATGTAAGAGGGAAGAGGAAGAGAAAGAGGAAATAAGGAAGCAAGGAAGAGGAGGAAAGGAAGTAAAGTAGAGGAAAGAAAAGGAAATGAAGAGAAGGAAAGGAAATAGAAAAGGAAGCGAAATATAAGAGGAAAGGAAGTGAAATATAACAGGAAAGAGAAGGAAAGAAAAAAGGAAGCAAAATATAATTCAAATACATTAGCACCGCTCAGAACCTAAACCTTCCTCTTGTTTGCGAATAGCTCGGTGTATCAGTTAACCAAAAGTACGGTTCTTACAGCTGCATTGCATGGAAACAGCTCATGCTTTTTTCTTTTCTTTTTCCTCCCCCTGTCCAGGTTGCCCTTCACGTTTGTAACAAAAGAGGTTGCTGATGCGACATGTGACTGTTTACTTGCACAGGCTGAACAAGCCGAGAAAGCAGGAAAATCAAAAGCAGTAGCGGAACGGATGATTCTAGAGGAATTTGGACGTTGTCTAATGAGAATCATTAACTCGGCAGGAAAGTCCAAAAGTGATCCTTGTGCCATGAACTGCTGATTCTTTAAAAAAACAAAAACAAAACGGGCTTTGCTCAGACTGGGACACTAAAAGGCACACGGACACTTTCCTGTTCACAGCAGCATTCTTCGTTTGTTCACCGGTGCTGTGAAGTTTCCATTGATGTATATTAATATAGGAACTTTTCAATGAGGCTTTTACCCTTTTAACTTAAATTTCTTTTGCTTCACCAGATACAAGATGCGTTTTATTCTCAACCTCTACACAACATGGGACAGGGAGTGCAAAGTTTAGATGGTTTCCTTCCCTTCGTTCTCTTTAAGAGGGTATTCTAGAAGCAACTCTTTAAATTATTATTATTTGCAATTGATACGGTTGACTTTTGTACTTAGGAGGAGAAGAAAGAAACTAGTCAATCTATCAGGAGCAAATCAGTTTTTGTGCAAAACTAATTGAAATGCCTGGATATTCTTATAAGAACAATATCAGTATACTGGATAGATTTGTTTTTCCAGCCCATTCAATCAGTATCACAAGCACAGATTATATTTGCAAAAATATAGGCAGTGGTACATCTGTGGGTGAGTTAATGCTGATTGGAAATTATTAAAAATAAATATTTGCTGAAAAACAGCTTTACAAATGCAAATCTAAAAGTTATCTTGTTGACCACAATCTGATTTCAGTGACAGTGCCTTCTCTGTTGATCTTAAAATATTAACACCCTAGCAGTGATAGCTGCAGATATATAACATTGATAGAAAAAAGAATCAAGGTCATAATTGATATCTTAATCATTTTGGTATGTTTTTAAAAATACATCACTGTAAAATATATATTCCAAATTTTAATAAGACATTTTCACGTCTGGCTTTTGAGGGGATCGGCATTTTATTGGACAAACGTCAGTGTAATTAGATTTTTAACATTTCTGCTATATGCCCCATGACAAAATGAAGACAAACCTGTCTCTTGTTTGTTTAGAATGTAACTATCTGGTCAACCAGTTTCTCCTTCAAATACTTCAGTAGACTAATAAAAAAAAAACTTAATTAATTTAATCTTAATTTATATTTGTAGTAACTACTCAGACTCAACGGCAGAAATAGGTGGAAATAAATTGACGATCATGCCCATATTTGTTAGTGGAAGCAATATTGGGGATATTTCTAAACTAAGGAACACTTGGTAATATTTCACCTTTAATTATAAAGGGGTGATCAAGATAATACTTAGATTTCCCCAAATCTGGCTTACTTCCCAAAGTCTGGACTTCAATTCACAAAATTCCCCATCGCTGAGGATTCCAGAAGCCCATTATGTCTGGAAGTGCTAAAATTGTGTAAAATGGCCAGCGTTCTTACTATACTGCCTGAGTTTCCAGAAGAAGCCATTCTTTTGGGGTCTCTCTGTGTTTCTCAAACCCTTTTGCCTCCACTCCAGATTACGCATGGTGAAAATTTTAAATGGAAAGGGAAGAAGTCAGTACGTTTCTTAACATGGTCCTCATCCACTGTCAGTGAATTGCGTAGACATAGCTCATTTACTGCCTTTATAAGAACTGTGAGAGTTTGTTTTAAGTTGTGCATGGCGCAGTGTGCATCTTTTGATGGCTGAGGTGTCTTTTAAAAAGCAAACACAAACCCTATATGACTTGTCATTTACAGAGTTCAGTAGGATGAATAAGTTGGCCACTCTGCAGTAATGATAGACTTTGTGCTCCCTTACGTCCGTGAGCTTTCATGCATCGGCTTCAGTCGGTCGGGTTATGGTTGAAGTGGATAAGACTGGAAGTCTGTAGAGCCCCGTCTGCTTGTAACAGAAAATTAGACCCATCGTATGAAAATGCACATTTCAACTGGAGAGGGAGGGGAAGGTATTACTGGGGTGGTGAAACTTTTTTTCCCCTTCAGCCAAGAGTAAGCATCAGTCCCAGTAAGTATTCAGCCGAGATGTTCTTTTAACAGTGTTCAAACCAATTTCAAGCTGCGTTCATTCTTTTCATTATTCAATCGGCTTAGTTTGTATTTTAAAAGCATATTTTAGAAGCATAGTCTTAGGACAAAAACCTAAAAGATTTCCTTGGGGAAGAGAGAAAAGAGTGGCATAATATTATTTGGACGGAACTGCTTAGGGGGAAGAGAACCTTTGCGATAAAAAAACTATTAAAATGCGAAACACAACTGCATGGTTTTGTAGTGAAGAAATTGTTCGATGAGTTTATGAATATCTAAGTTCCATGTTTGAATTAGCAAGCACCTGCTACCGGTAGATGATGTAGCCTGCTCTGTAATTATAGTGCTGCAATTTTTTTTTTCTCAAAATGGATGTTTTCTCCATATAATTGGGTGTGTGTATAGCTATATGTACACACGCAAACACATGTTCTATTGTATTACAATATGTATGTACATAGCAAAATTGCTTAAATTACACACAACCCTGAAAGGGAAGCTGTTTATTTCAATATAATTCTTTTACAAATAGAATTATTTTTGGGTGGGCAAGAGTTTGTTAATTTTCTGAGTAGATGAAGACTTGCCTTTTTACTAATTTCATAAATACCCATACAACAAGATTTGTATAAATGTAAACTAGTGTAAGTGGGTAAAGCTGGATCAAGTTATTTTTCAAACATGCATTGCTTTGTCTAGAATTACATTTGTTTTATGTTGTACATATTCTGTGTCTTATTTTAACTTGCACCTTTTTTTTTGTGACGTGTATTTATAAGTGTGCAGAAAACCTTCTGTGAAGTTTGGATTCTGGTTGTAGATTATGTATAATGGAATTGTGTGTAAAAGATTTGAAGAAGGTGCAATCAAAGAAAACTAGTTTTTTGTCTCCTAAAACAAGCTGTCTCTTCTACATAGCTTGGATCTTCTCCCCTTTTGAGTTTTTCTTGATTGTTTGCATGAAAGTGCTCACAGGTTAGTAAAATATACCAAGATCTTGATAGCAGCTTATCAAAATTATGCCTGCATTGTCATCCTCTCTGTCAGCTGAGATTCTGCAGTGTTTCTTTCAAAGCCCCTATAACAATAATTAGGAGCTGCTTAGCCAGAATGCTTTTTTATTACATCCCCTTATTAGCAGATTTTGAGATGGGGGAGGGTATTTGGGAAAATTTTCTAGTTATGGTTTACATCCAAAAATAGATAAAAATTTATATTACTAGACCTATTAAAAGAATACACTTTTCTATATTGTAAAAACAAATGTCAGATAAAGAAAAAAATAAAATGTTTATACTATTATGTACAAATTGACAAACTCGTTTTTCTTTGCTAATGTCAGTAATATGAAGAAATTACAGTGGTACCTCGGTACTCGTACTTCATTGGTACCGGGAGGCATGTTGAGTTCTTAAAAAGACGAGTAGCAAACAAACCATGTGATTTCCCACGTGACCCTTTGTTTCGCCAGGAAGGACTTCTTATTTGTCCCTTTTCCTATGTCAGAGGCCCTTCCAGCACGACCAACTTCCTGTTCACTTTCTGTGGCTGCCCCCCAATTCCTTTTGCAGTGCGTCGAATACCAGACAAAGATGAGTTACTGGGACAACATTTTTATATCACAAAATGTGTCAAGTACCAAATTCGAGGGGTTTTGAAGCAGTCGAGGTACCACTGTACTAGATTTCATTAGCATAACCACCGCAACTTGATAGTTCGCTTGTCACTAATTTTTAAAATGTGTCATTTTAAAAAGAATAGCCACCCTATTATATTGACACACACACACCCCAACAATCTCTGTCCTCATTTTATCGACTTCAGAAGGATGGTAGGCCAAGTCAACCTTTAGCCGGTTAGGATTGAACTCCTGGCAGTGGGAATGCAGAGTCAGCCTGCAATATTGCATTCTAACCACTGTACCATCATGCCTCTATATATAACTGAATTATGCGAGACTTTAAGCCATGATACGGCTTTTAACCATCCCCTGGTTCAGTGCTCTTATGAATCCATCCAACATGACTTTGCAAAGTGAGGTTTATTCTTTACTGCATTCTCCACCAAATCTGCTTTAAAGTGTGGTGGGACCCAGCACCTTTTGCATCATTGCAGTTCGATCCTGACCAGTTCAAGGCTGACTCAGCCTTCCATCCTTCCGAAGTGGGTAAAACGAGGACCCCGATTGTTGGGGACAATAGATTTGACTCTGTAAACCGCTTAGAGAGGGCTGTCAAAGCACCATGAAGCGGTATATAAGTCTTAAGTGCTATTGCTGTTGCCAAAAATCTCTCTATGCTCATCCCGCTGTCCTGGGTGCTGAATTTCCAAGCAGAAGAGCTCCAATCCATTGCTCCCCTGCACTTCAGGATTCCTGGAAGTGTAGGGAGCCTTCCCCCCCCCCTCGCCTGGTCTCGCGAGAATTGTACCCATTTCCATGCCCCCCCCTCCAGAGAGATAGAAAAATAGAATCCCGCTGAATTTCTAAAGGTGCCATCTCACATATTTTTTTTGCCATCGCAAACTACCATTGTCCCTCTAAAATCTACGACCTCTAACAGCATTGATTTTCAAACTTGGCGGCTTTTAAGACGTTTGGACTTCAACTCCCAGAATTCCTCAGCCAGCCGTGCGA
>JANHFT010000699.1:111414-123421 GCA_032467955.1 Pseudoxenodon macrops | reverse complement strand
ATAACCACTTGTCTGAAGTGGTGTAGGGTTTCCTGCCTAGGCAGTGGGTTGGACTAGAAGACCTCCAAGGTCCCTTCCAATTCTGTTAATCTGAATCTGATAGCAGTCTTCCAATATCTCAGGGGTTGCCCCAAAGAAGAGGGGGTCAAATAGAAAAATAGGGACCACCTTTGATGGGAAGGTAACAGCGTTCCGTGTGCCTTTGGCATTTAGTCATGCCAGCCACATGACCACAGAGACGTCTTCGGACAGCGCTGGCTCTTCAGCTTTGAAACCGAGATGAACACCACCCCCTAGAGTCAGGAACGACTAGCACATATGTGCGTGGGGAGGGAACCTTTACCTTTTATCTAACAAAAACTGAACAAAGAATCGAACAGAGCCAGCTACAGATTTGCTAAATTCCTAAAACGCTTGTATAAACTGCCTACTTATTTTCTGAGCCTCACAGCTACCCGACCATCTGAGATACATATGCAAAGGTTTTGTTTTTTTTAAAAACCCTCTCTCCTAATAGTGTCTGCCACCTAGTAGTGTGCTATAAACCACAACAAAGTATTGTGAGCTTTGGGACCAAGTTTAGCTCTCTTTTTTTTTTCTCCCCTGAAGTGAAAATGTTATGTATAACAAGACAGAAAAACACAGTTGCTCAAATTTGCACTTTCCAATTTCACAAAATTCCAATTTTGCTGCCGAGGTATAGAAGGCAGAGTGAGTAATAACCGTGTTTTGGAAACCTAAGATCTAAGCATCGTTTGTGGGTTCCTTGTAGGAAGGGACACATCCCTCTAAGGCAAATAACAACAGTAGTAAAGGAAACATTTATTAATTTGTCAAATTATTTATTCATAACCTGAAAATCTAGGTTCAGGTCCTCTCTAGGCATGGAAGTTTCCTGGTTGACCTCAGGCTAGTCTTTCCCTGGAAATTAGAAGCTCTGGGGGAGACCCACCACGTCATGCCAAGCCGATTGCACAATTCCGCGTGTGTGGAATTTCCCGTTTGCATTCTTAAAGGCTCTTTTTATTCTTTAAGGAAAGTCAACAAGGAAATTGGTGGCTTTACAAGAAGTTGTCAAAGTCCAACACTGAAGCAACTCTAGAAAAATGCAGGGGAGGATCCCTTCAAGACTTAGCAACCGAATGAGATGGCCCACCGAGGCCTATAAGCAGTGGTGTAACACTACCTACCGGTACTCGGTCCGGTTTGGATGAGTAGGTAGCAACAGATGCCGGCAGTTCAGAGAACCGGTAGCGGCTATAACGTGAGGCTCCGCCCACCCGCCTGAATGTCGCCATTTACAGAGGTTTTTAATCAAAGCCTTCTGCGCATGCACAGATGGTGAAAAAGCGTGTGTGATGTAAGCACGCACACAAGCGAAGGGAGTTTTTGGGACTCCGTTTGTGCTTGATTATTTATCAGGAAGCCTAGGTCAGAACAGAACGTAGCTTTTTGCCAAGATTGTAGTATTTCTTTAGAGCAGTGGTACCTGAGCTTGGCCTTGTAGCTGTTTTGGGGAAAGTGTATTTTCTAAAACTAGCGAACAACACCGCTTTCTTTTAGTAGCACCATAAAATTATGTATCAACGGAGAGATAATTTGATCAAGAATGTAATGCAATAACTTTCATGAAGGGTTTGCTATTGGAATAGCAGTTATAAAGAAGAAAAGTGAAACGAGATATACAAAAATGACCACGTCAGTTAATATTTACTTGGGTAACCTTTAGCATATATTACAGCCTTACGACGTCTTCCCATGGAGGGAACTAAGTTCTTTTAGTTCTGCAGCTGTTATAATGTGAAACCAAGATTGAAGGATTGCTTCTATTAACTGGGTTTTATTGCTAGGTTGCTTCTGACCAGAGGTGGGGTTGCTGCCAGTTCGGTTCGGTTCTATAGAACCGTTAGCGGAGATTTGCCTCCGCTCGCCGAACCAGCAGTGATGGCCAGCTGGCCACGCCCCTGAGCCGGTCCTCCGGGAGGAAATCGGTCCTCCTGGTGGAAATCAGCTTGCAAATAACCCCTCTGCGCCTGTGCATGCGCAGAGGGTTATTTTCGAGGCAATACCTGGATGTGACGGGGGGGAAAGATAAGTAGAACCCATCCCTGCTTCTGACTAACACGTTTTTTTAGTCGGCTCCGTAGATTTACCAATTGGATTAAGGTCTGGGGTATTCCCAGGCCATTCCAGCAATGGAATATGAAACTTGAAACTGCCCCCCAAAAAAAGTGGTGTTATTAACCATCAAACCTCAAAAATGCACTTTTCCCAAAAGGTTTCCACAATTTGGGCCACTGCTGTAACCCATTAAGAGCCAGAGTTAGAATGCAGTACTGCAGGGCTACGTCTGCTGACTGCCGGTTGCCTGCAATTTGGCAGTTCGAATCTCACCAGGCTCAAGGTTGACTCAGCCTTCCCATCCTTCCGAGGTGGGTCAAATGAGGACCCAGATTTAGAGAGGCTGACTCTCTAAACCGCTTAAGGAGGGCTGTAAAGCACTGTGAAGCGGTATATAAATCTAACTGCTATTGCTATTCTCCTTCCTCATTCACATCCAGACATTTGTGTGGACATAAGACAGAAGCCCTATCCAGTGTCTTACATCAATTTGGAACAGCAGTTTGACACCAATCTCTGTTGGGGTCAAAATAGCAAGTGGTGGAGCTGTTAAGGTGCTATCTGACTGACCCCTTACCAAGACTTAAAAGTCCTATTTTACTTCTTAAAATCCCCCCCAAATAAAAAGAAAGCAGTTTTGCCCCCTTGTGCTTCAACCTTATTTGAATATCTTGACCTGCTTCCATGTAAGGTTCCTTAGTCTTTTTTAAAACTGGAACTAAGGAGAAATTTCCTGACAGTTAGAGCTATTAATCAGTGGAACCCACAACCCCAGAAATTGTGGGTGCTTCAATGCTGGAGGATTTCAAGGAGAGACTAGATAACTATTTGTCTGAAATGGTATAGGGGTCAGGGTTCCCACCGATGCCCTAATTAAGTCATGAGCCTCGAGCCAAGGTTCAAAAGAAATCCAGTTATTTATTAGGAGCGTCATGTCCGCACGTTCCAAGTGAAGCCAACTCTGACCTCACTTAATTCATGCCCTGGCTCTGACCCTGTTCCCCCCCCCCCAAGGTGTGTCATTAATCACATTCCCCAACAAAGCAATTTCACATATTGTAGATGTCCCTCCCTGCAGCCACTGTGGGTCCCCCCTGGAGATGACCTTGACATAGAGATGGCTGGAATGTGCTTTTGTTTTGACTTAAGTGCAATTCCCTCGCTGCAGCTGCGAGGCTCCGTTCCCCCTTCCCCCTGCCTATGGCAACTCGAGAGCAGGTTAGGAATGCTTAGCAAGTTCACAATAGGATTTACTGCTTGAGCAGAGGGTTGGATTAGAAGACCTCCAGGGTCCCTTCCAACTCTGTTATTCTTTTGCCTGTGAGGAAGCTGCCCATCCTTGATTATCCACATTCCTTCCCTCTGTCCCCTTCCCCCATTGACTTCCTTAATTGAGTTGCACCATTTGATTAAGAAACCCAAAATCTTTGGTTGCAGAAGACTATGATTCTTGCAAGCAAGTTAAGTATAAGAAAATTTACCACAGCTCCATATAACAGGGAAAGCCAGCTTTTTCCAGCCTCCTTTTATCAGCATATGGCTGCAGGAAGAACCAACAACTATCTATAATACTGATAGAAGAGAATATTTGTGGCTCAGGATTAAACCGAGATAACTTTGGGGCTCTCTTAGCTTGGTGATTTTCTTGCAGACATTTCATTACCAAACTAGGTAACATCGTCAGTGCTAGTGAAGGTAAGGGTTTGCACTGATGATGTTACCTAGTTTGGTAATGAAAGGTCTGCAAGAAAACCACCAAGCTCAGAGAACACTCTTAAGGACCCCACAACCACATATGAATCCAATAATCAGTTTTTAAAGGTGGTCTCTAATAGCAGTCCTAAACCAGCAGAATATATTTATTACTGATGGGAGTCATCTGGTTGCTGGAATAGGGAAAAAGACAAAAGAAAGGGACAATCTGAGCCATTTAATCATACAGAAGAAATTCTGGGTAGCTGAACATATATTATTTTGCTGAGGTCTGGTTTGGATGGCAAAATAAATGTCCATTAAGGTAAAGTGGGCAAACTTTGATGTCCAGAGGACTCTCTTAATGTTTTCTATGAGGTGGAACCTAGAATGAGTGATGGAGAATGTGGACGCTGTGTCACGCAGATAAACAGGTCAGGATTTCCCACACACACACACACACACAGTTTTTGAGTGGGGTGAGATGAGGGATTAGATTTTATTCTTCTTTAACTGCGCAAAGCCTCATTTGGAGTTTATTGTAGTGTTCTTGTGCTTCCCACCACAAGATGGAACCAGTGGAATGGCTTGGCTTCAGAAGTTGTAGGTTGCTCCCAACACTGCAGGCTTTGAAGAAGAGACTGGAACGGACGTTTGTCTGAAATGGCATAGGGTCTCCTCCTGCCCTAGCAGAGGGTTGAGCTAGATGACTTCCAAGGCCCCTTCCAATCTGATCTTCTGTGCTCTGTGGTGGGAAAGCATAAGACCAATTTTAATCAAGTTAAATGCTGGATTTTGACAAGGCTTCTGCACCCTGCCAGTTGTCCCATTTATGTCTATTTTTTTACATCGCTAGTCTGCATATGTGAGACATCACAGCACCGTAGGAAATATTATCGGACAGAAGAGGGGTAAACGTGCTTTGTTTCTGAAAATTGATGGGTTTGAGTTTTGTCTTTCGTCCCGGAGAACAAACATAACATAACCACTTGGTCTTAAGTTACACCCCTATGTTTCCCTTTTTGCCTGTTTTAATTGTCTTAACCCCATTTAGCAACGTTATCAAACATATATAGCTTTTTTCACTTGTCCCGGGTCTTAATGCTAAATTCCCAGTCCAGCAACTGCAGTGGACATAAAAGAGTCCACTATCTTGCATGAACCTTTGCTGTACCTTTTCTTACATATGTCACAATACTACATGTTGGGCCCTGCACTAAAGTCTCAAAACAGAAGGTCCTTTTCCCCCAAAAAAAATCCCCGTTTCATCATTTTTTTGACATTAGCAAGACACTCCTGTCTAATTCTCTTTGTGTGTTATTATTCAGCATGACAATTTCAGCTTCTGCTGCTTAACCTTTTGTCAGTGGGGGAAAAATGCACGAGCTGCAAAGAGCATAAACGTCTAGCACTTGTAGCATCAATATTTACTCTTTAAGAGTTGGCAGTTCTGGTAAATATTAGCTGCTTGCTGGTATATTTTAGTCTCTCGGTTTGTTTCCCCTTTTGCTGTTTGTTTGTTTCCTTGCATGGATAAGAAGGAATTTTCTACCAATTACTGTAAATGACTAGAAGGTTTCTTAGTGCATTCCCGACCAAGTCTGGCTGTCTGAAACGTTTTGGCTTTTCACTTCCTTTTGTTTTATTTTATTTTTATTTTATTTTTCCATGATTGGTATCTCTCTGTTCAATTCAGGTTAGAATTGCCCCTACTGTTACTACCTGGAGTAACAAAAACCCCACTGCCCTTCCCAGCCTTCCTGCAGCCTCTCCCTCTGAGACACAGGTATAATATTCATTATTCCTCTTTGAGCAGAATCTGCTCTCCTCCTGTAGACCTCATGCCATGTTCCTTGGCGCTCTTCCCCCCCCCCCTTTTTTTTTTTTTTAAATTCACTGTTAATAATTCCCCAACGCGTTCTTGGCCACCTGGTTTCAGGCTTTCCTGGCTTATCCTGGGTTTTCCCATCGTTTTGTCTCCCAAATACTGCTCTGTTTTTAAGATAACTTGCTGAATATCAGCTGTTCGGTGGATTTGGAGATCAACTAAACCACCACCACCACGAGGGGGGGGTTTAATTTGTGTCCCAGAAGATCCTGAATTGTCTCGTCATCCTTTCCCATTCCCCCAGATTGCTTGAAATGGGTTTTCCCGTTTACAAAATGGCTCCCTGTTGATAAAAGTCTTGAAATGGATCCATGTCCTCCTCCCCCCCTGGCCAACGCAGTAATCAATTCAAAATGCATTCAGTAATGTTGCTGCTGGAGTCTATAAAGCGTCTTGGCAAATCACATTTGAATGCTTTAGATCAGGGGTCTGCAACCTTGGCAACTGTACGACTTGTGGACTTCATTTCCCAGAATTCCTCAGCCAGCATGGCTGACTGGGGAATTGGTGGGTTCTGAATCTTTACTGCCGCACGAGCGCGGCAAGCAAAAAATAGCTTCTGTGCATGCGCAGAAGCAAAATCCAAAATGGCGGCGTCCACGGAGCCACCGAAGGAACTGACTGTGATGTCATCGCAGAGTTACTATGTACTCTATAGAACCAGATAGAACAGATAGGAACCCACCTCTGTTTCAACTCCCAGAGTTCCTCAGCCAGCGCATGCTGGCTGAAGAATTCTGGGAGTTGAAGTCCACAAGTCGTAAAGTTGCCAAGGTTGCAGACCCCTGCTTTAGATTCAAAATCCTGGTCGTAACGCAATAGTAGAAAGGAACAACAGTGTGCAAGCTGAGATCCAGAGCATTTCACTTCCGCGACAGGTCTTCTGCTGTGCTACCCCTCAAGACGTAAACTTTCTCGCTCCCCTCTCCCATTTTTTTTTCCTCAGAGAGACAACCCGCCACCACCTCCAGGGTTTATTATGCAAAAGGACATGAACCCCCATATGCCACCGCATCAGCCTGCCCATCCCGATTTCAATATGTACGCGCGGCCACCGTTCCCACAACGTAAGTAGCTGCCATCTTCTCTGGACCTCACGGGCTGGATTCCTTACAATGACTCGGCAAATATGGATATAATCTATTGCTTTTGTTTTTCCTCGAAGCTAACCCCTCTCTCTAAAGATAACGTTATCCGGTGCCAACCTCCAGTGTAATCTAACATAACTTCAAAAAGTTCAAAGCTTTCATTGTCATTGTACATCATGTATACAATGAAATTGGTTTAGCCTCTACAGGCGCAGTCCATACAAGAATTCAAGACAACATAATCCTTATATAAGTAGTTGGGAAGAAAAAAAAACCCTAGTCATACATTTCCATAGGTACGTCATATTCTGTGCAACATGTATATTACTATGGTGTATGATCTTATATCATGGTACATACATATTACACACTACACTACACATAACTGTAGTATAATGTAAGAAAGACAACCATTTCTCTTCTCCAAGAAAATTGAGGAACGGGGAGATCATCGGTCTTGGATTTATTATAAAAAGAGAGTTTGTCTTTTCTTTTGGTTTCTATGTTACTATTGGTTATTCCTTAAAAGTGTCGTCTCTGGAACAGGGAAGTGAAAAGGGATAAATTAACGCAATAGTTTTAAGCTTCTGTTTTAATGCATTGCCCCGATTTTGGTTCTTGGGCACCGCTTAGACCAGGGGTGTCACACTCGAGGCCCACGGGCCAGATCCAGCCTGCAAGGTGCTTAGATCTGGCCTGCTGGCCTGCACTGCAAACAGCAAAGTAACGGCCCATATTGCCTCTGTCAGCGAAAACGGAGCTCAGGGCTGGACCTCCCCGAGCTCCGTTTTCACTGGCAGAGGGTTGCAGGAAGCTGTCGTGGCCAAAAACGGAGCTTCGATGAGTGACGTTGAGGGGCCCCGCCCCCCTCCGCAAAGTAAAACACAACTCTGATGTAGCCCTCAATGAAATCGAGTTTGACTCTGGCTCAGACAGTCAAAGAGACCTGAATATTCTGCTACGGCCTTCCCTGTCATGACTCAGCATTTTTCAACTGTGGCAACTTTTAAGATGCTTGGACTTCAATTCCCAGAATTCCTCAGCCAGCAATACCACCCGTGGGGCACCAGGAACTGTCAAGGCTGCTGCTTTCTATGCCAGCTTCTGAACTCTCTTCAAGGGCAGCCCCATGTAAAGTCCAGATGGTGCTTTGCCCCGGTGGGCCCATCCTTTGAATTCAGCCCAGATCTCTCCTCCTCTCCTGTTTTGGATATATTGTATTACTAGGGCATTTTAGAGGCCTTAATTTTTTTAAAATAGATTTTGCAGTCAGAGAGCTGCAGTTTAGTGAGAATTCATATGATTTCCTTTTCTTTTTTTCCCTTCTCTCTTCCCTCCCCCCAAACCTAATCAATAAATAACTAGTGTAACAATTCTTCACAGCCTAGAAATTTCTATTCTGGGCAAACTATTTTGTGCTTTTAGGCTGACTGATTGTACATCCAACTTTAATTATCGCATTTCAAAAGGTGTGGGGGGGGGGAATGACACTTGGATGATTAATATCTTTTTCTAAACGGATATATAAAGTAAGTTCTGCCTTGTTCATATGTGGATGTTTTAATTCTGTCTAAAACAGGGGTCTCCAACCTTGGCAACTTTTAAGACTTGTGGACTTCAACTCCCAGAATTCCTCAGCCAGCTTTGGAATTCTGGGAGTTGAAGTCTTCAAGTTGTCAAGGTTGAAGAGCCCTGGTCTAAAACTTCTTTCTGGTGGTTTCTCACTGTTTAAAACAGAAACCTGCCAGAGGTCTGTACAGGTAGCCCTCGACTTAACGACCACAATGGATCCCAAAACTTCTGTGGCTAAGTCGTAAAATGAGGTAAAATCCCCTCAACAAATATCTCACTTAACATAAATTGGAGACTCAATTGTGGTCGTAAGCTGAAGACTACCTGTACTTATAAGTCACGGTGTCTTCGTGACTAGGCAAAAGGGTGTGAACCAAAAACTACCTATCATCTTAAAGAATTGCAAATAGTAGTTGGCGAGTTTTTCTTAACTAACCTTGTTCTTTTTCTTCTCCAATGTAGCTTGTCAGCCACCCCAACCGTATTCTTTTCGACCGTCACTCTATCAGCCGCAGCAACCTCCTCTTGCCCCTCCTACTTCGACCTCCGACCCTACCTCTAACCCCCCTTACATGCCCTCTAACCCTGCCGGTGCCATGCCTCCCCCCTTATACTCCTCCCAACCCCAGGCCTCTCCAACCAGCTTGAATCCGAGTTCTTCTCTTCCTCCCCCTCCTTCCGGTGCCTCCTTCCAGCATGGCCGGCCAGGAGCGCCACCATCTTCTCTGCCGTCGTACGCGTTGCCTCCTGGACCAACAGGTACAGAGACCGCGACCAGTGAGTTGCCTGCTCCCCAAAGAACAGGTCTGCGCTTAAAAGGGCTGCGGGGGTATTTGCATTGCATATTGAGACAGGCTACCTTTTATATTATTCTTATTCATGTTGCATGTGTGCGTGGGGGGCGGGATCTTGTCTTGTGGTTTGACACAGCATCCGGGGCGCACTTTGACAGTTGCAGAGAGCTTGCCCTCTTTGCACGCCGCCTAGCATCCCACGCTTCCTCATATCCTGTTCAGAGCAATTGAGGCAATAGATGTGTGTCCCCCTCTTAAGCTAGGGTGCAGTTGGCATTCCTCCCTGTTTCTTTATGGCAGGGCTGTCAAACTGCATTTCTTCGAGGGCCAGATCAGCATTGTGTCAACTTGCTAAGCTTTCCAGACCAGCTTTCAAGTTGCCATAAGGTGGAGCAGGGGGAGACCTGACAGAGCTGCTTGCCTTCCTCCTGACTGTATTCTAGGTTACCGGAGTCAGCAGGAGGGGTGTGGTTTTTACAGCCCGCCAACATGGTCCATTGGAGAATGTGATTTATGACATGCCCAGTGAGGAGGGGGGAAACAGGTTCACGGGGGAGCTGTAATTTACGTGCCGGCAGAACAAACCTCATCCGGCATGCTGCCCCCTAATAAACCATTGGATTTCTTTTGAAACTTGGCTCGAGTCTCATGAGTTAATTAGGGCATCTGTCGGAACCTTGACACATTGTAGTTCTCCTCCACGGGCCAGGGTGGGAAGCGAGATGGGACGGATGCCTCCTGCAGCGCCCTGCCTGCCAAAACAGGGCATGCGGGGGATACACGTGGGCCCCCTGCGCCTCCCTGGCCGAAAATGGGCCTCAGAAGGCCTCCACGCAGCCAGTTTTTGGCAGGCAGCGTGCTGCAGGAGGTTGCGGAGGTCAAAAACGGGCCACACGGTGGACACATGACCCTCCCCGGCTCATTTTGGCCGGCAGAGGCACCACGGGCCAGTCCTTTTTATATTTCCAGGCCGGCCCAGTGGGCCAGATTTAAGCACCCTACGGCTCGGATCCGGCTAGTGGGCCTTGCGTTTGACACCCCTGCTTTATGAGATCTTTAGGAAAAGCAGCTTCCATTAACTTTTATTGGTTAAAAGGCACCATACAGCAAAAGACAACCAGCGTGTTTGTGGCTGTCAGAAGGAGTTGGCAGCTCTGAATCAGCAGCTTGTAGGAGCAATAAGCTGTTTGGTTGAAGAAACTGGGGAAGAAAAGAATCTGGCTCCTTTTTGTCTATTTTGGTTCTGTCCCAGGATTGTTTAGCTATTGTTTGCAATCTGTGGCTCGCCAGCCATGAATCCTTGCTGAGACATTAGGGTGCTGCTCTTTTTTGTTTACTGACATGTTGATTCTCATCCTTCCTTCCAAGAGGTTTGAAGCACTTATGTCTTTTGCCAACCTCAAGAAGAAGTAGGCCAAACCATGGGATAGTTGTTGATTTCATGGCATCGTGCCAAACCACAGTTTTATTTTAACCGGGATCTGATATCCAGAGCCAGTATGATTAGTTTCACAACTGCTTCAGCATGACCTGTGAATCCAGCCCACAGCCGATCTCATAGAACAGGGGTCTCTAGACTTGGCAACTGTAAGACTTGGGGACTTCAACTCCCAGAATTCTGCAGGCAGCCATGCTGGCTGGGGAATTCTGAGAGTTAAAAGTCCATAGATCTTAAAAGTTGCCAAGTTTGGAGACTCCTGGCCATAGAACGTAATGAGCTTCACATCTGACTGGGATATGGAGGCAGGGCACTTCACATCCTTGTCTAAGCACTAAATTTTTCGGGATCTCTAAGATCTTATATCTCTATACGGGTCCTTGGAGTGGCATTCTTGGTGCACCTTATTTTTGTTCTTGTACCCATGCTGTAAACAACCCCTCCTTGTCCTGCTGCTCTGGCTGGGAGTGATGGGAATTGTAATCCCAACATACCTAGAAGGCACTAATTTTGGTAACGCTTGTATAAAATACCTATCTATGCCAGGGGTGTCAAACTCAAGGCCCGCGGGCCGCATCCAGCACACAGGGTGCTTAGATCTGGCCCACTGGCCTGCCCTGGAAACAGCAAAGAATTGGCCCGCAGTGCCTCTGTCAACGAAAATGGGGCTTGGGGAGGCCGTTTGCGGGCCCGCCCGGGCTCTGTTTTCGCTGGCAAAGGGCTGCAGGAGGCCGTTGCAGCCGAAAACCGAGCCTCGATGAATGACGTTGAGCTGGCCACAAACCCTCAAGGTCAAACACAACCCTCAATGAAATCGAGCTTGACACCCTGATCTATGCAAAGCAGCTGGTTGTTGTTTTTTTTCAATTTGCAGAAAGTGGATGATGCACTTTCTTGAAGCCATCTGGCTTCAGCCATTTATGGGGAATGCTGTATTTTTGTGCTGCCTTTTGTGAGTGAGACCACTGGAGGGCAAAGATGCTTGATGCTTGACAAGTGGAGGTGGGGGTGATTTTTCGATGTTATTTTGGGAGTACTCTCTTTTTTTTTTCATACCTGTTTTAGGTACAAAAAAACCTATTTGATGTTTTAGTGCGTCTTTTTCCCCCTCCTCCTTTTCAGAAACAAATGTACCAAAAACTAGGAAGAAATCAGTTAGGATTTATCCCAAAGGTGCTTTTTTTTTTTTCAGGAGGCAACTGGACTTTCTGGTTTTTCTTTGAAGACGTTTCGCTTCTCACCCAAGAAGCTTCTTCAGCTCAAGAATCTTCTTGGATGAGAAGCTTCGCTGCAAGCTGAAGAAGCTTCTTGGATGAGAAACGAAACGTCTTCAAAGAAAAACCAGAAAGTCAAGTTGCCTCTTGAAAAAGCACCTTTGGGACAACCATGACCTGGATGACTGAGAATCTCCATA
>JANHFT010000699.1:99908-111314 GCA_032467955.1 Pseudoxenodon macrops | reverse complement strand
TGAAACAATTTATGTCCAGGATGCGAGGGGTCAGTAAATATTTTCACGACCCTCTTTTTGACTCGTGCAGTGTACAGATCCTCAATGGAAGGCCGGTTGGTAGCAATTGTTTTTTCTGCAGTTCTAATTATCTTTTGAAGTCTGTGTCTGTCTTGTTGGGTTGCAGAGCCAAACCAGAATGGTTGTAAGTCAAGGACTACATGCAGTTCCTTTCTCAAGTAGACCTCCAAGATAAGGAACAAAAAAAATCATGACAATTTTCATCTGGGGCCAACTCAATCCACCACTTGTAGATAATTATAATAGAAATAATGCACAGGCTGGAATAAGCTCATTTGCCTCATAGGAGATCCAAAATTGTCATAGAGAAAGGGTCGTCCACATGTCCTATGTTTGGGATGCCAAGACAAAATTTTGGAACCAAGTGCAGTAATTACGTTACAGAACATATCTTATTAGCTAGCACTCAGATTTCAGGGGGAGAAAAGCAGCAGCAGGAAGCAAAAGCTTCACCTCTCATTAATTATATTGTGAAAAACATAAATCGGGGTGTTTAAGAGATGCAACTGCCAGGAATTATAATTTGTATACTCAGAGTCCCCTCATTTGCCAGGCAAGGAACTATCTGCCAGAAGGAAAAAATCAGTTTCACCTACTCCATTGCAGTCTTGGCTCCCTTTTACAAATTATTGAGATTCTCTTAGGTTTCTGGCTAGTTGGTGAAAGAGGAACGCAGAACGCTGAATCATTTGGTCATCTTAAATCCAGCGAGTGGCCAATCTCTGCCTTTTGACCAAATACTGGTTGTGTTCTCCTTCCTTATACCTTTTTTTCCGCATCCACCTCATTCTTAAAAGCAACAAAGACGAAGCTGAAATTCTTATAAAGCAGAATTGATGCTTCTTATGCCTGGTAGATCTGGGAGATCGAAATATGAACTGTAATTGATGGCAAGTATTGCTAAATGTACAGTTCCGTCATCCCAAAGGCCAAAACAGCAATGGTTTCCATTTGGTGCATTTCTCACATTTACTTTGCAGATTTATAGGCTCTCCAATTCTGGTTAGCTTTAAAAAAAAAAAACGATCAGAGAACCTCATGATTAAAAAAAAAACAACCCAGAGAAGTTAGTGAAAAAACGGCACCATTGCGCACCAAATGCGTTATTTGTTTTTATTTGAGGAACTCTTAGAATGAAGGAAGGACAGAACATTGAGTTCTGGGTACTGTAGGAGGTAGCACCCACGCCTCTCCTAGGAAAATGAAGTATTCTAGGAAATATTAAAAAGGCAGAATATTATATTTTCCCCAAAGGAGAAACATGTTTTAAAGACAAAGCAGCTCCCTGCCTCCCCCTCCCCCACTTTGTCAATGGGCCATTAAGGCCTGAATCAGTCTGTTCTACTTAATAAAGATCTACCTCCTTCAGGTAGAGAAGAGCCCTAGTAGAAATCCCAAAGCCCTTTCATTACATCACCACCTCGCAACGCTCAACCAAACTTGGACTCAAAGACAGTCTACAAAGTTAGCGAAGACCCCCCCGCCCCCTGGGAGTCTTACAACCAATCAGGATACATTTCTTGCCATAGGAACAGGAAGCAAATTCAAAGCTCAACAGAGGTTATAAATCTCGCTCCCTCTCTCACCCATGTGCTTTTTGCCCAGGACCTCAAAACCATGTGGTCCTGTCCACCATTAAACCATCTTTCCAAACAGCCTCCATATTTCCAGTGTCTTTTCTCCTCACTTGGAACTGAACCAGATGAACATTTGTCTGCAACAATTTGGCGACCCAGATGGGACGTTTCTTCCAACAGTACCGTCCAGATTATTTTTAGGATGGAATCCGGGAAATTCCTGAATAAGAGAAAAAAATCCACTGGGAATATGTGCTCCTGCAGCTTTGCCATTCAGAGAAGCTCTATTTTCAATTGGATTTTCTCAGGAGCGATTCCTAATGGATTAAAATGTGCTCGGCATCATAAAAGCCAAAGCACTGAACAAAACTAGATTTATATTCTGCGGATTATCTCCCCATCTTTTTAGCATTGCACATTGGCTCTCAGCCTGATCTCTTGGGCAAAAACCACATTCCCTTGCGGACAGAGAGATATTTCATTTGAGCTAACGTTTTCCCCATTTTACAAGTCGGTGTGCATGTGTGCATAGAGATCTCCCAATGTGACGTGGGTTGTCCTTTTTCTCACCATGGACCTTGTGAGAGTATTTTCCACCCTAGTTGGTGTTTTTTTGTTTTAGGTTTAGATGTATACATTTTCCTTCAGCATCCTTGTTTAGAACCGAAAAAGCTGTACAACAATCTTTCCATTGAGCACTGGAACATTAGAATAGTTAGCTTAGAAGCCAAACTAATAGTTGGATTAGAAGCTTGAATCACATGTAAAAGGTGATATGGACTATCAGCTTCCCAAGCTTCCCAAAAGTATTGGGCTAATACACAGAAGTCATATAGAGATCAACAACTATTACTGTAATTTTTGGACTATAAGACTCACCTGACTATAAGATGCACCTAAATTTAGAAGAGAAAAACAAGAACAAAACGTTTTTGGCCTCCATGCACCCAATTTACGGTCCTTTTTCTGGCTTTTTTTTCCAGCCCGTTTTTCCCCAAAAAATAGGCTGATAAAAGCCACAAAAATGGGCTGAAAAAAGCCGAAAGATGGGCTGAAAAAAGCCCCGAAAACAGGCCGGAAAAAGCCCCAAAAACAGAATGTGCAGAGGCCAAAAAACAGCCGACGGGTGGGCGGGGCTTCGGTAATATTTGCTCTATAAGAGGCACAGACATTTTCACCCCCTTTTGGGAGACAAAAAAAAGTGTCTTATAATCTGAAAAATACGGTAATCTTGATGGCAATGTCTGAAGGCCATTTGATATGAGTTTGGTAGCTTCTGCGCATGCGCAGAAGCAAAATCCAAGATGGCGGCGCCCATGGAGACACCAATGGGACTGGCTCCTTGACATCATCGTCAAGTTACTACACCCACCTCTGCCTGGGATGGAGAGACTAACATTCCCATTGGCAGTTTCCTCATGGGCTTCTATCTATTTACTCGTTAAAGATTTAAATTCCAGCTTTCCCGCCAGAGCCAAGGAGGCATAGGTAGCACTTTCTCCTTTTTATTTGCGTCTGCAACAAAAAATAGTCAAGTTGAGCTGACCCAGAGTCACTCCTGGTGGCCCATCGTGAAATTTGGCTTTGCTTTGGAATTTGAAATGGGTTGTTCTACTCTACTGACCCTTTGTTCTTCTCACAGGCCCTCAGAACGGCTGGAACGATCCCCCTGCCCTCAGCAGAGCTGGCAAGAAGAAAAAGGTTAGCTGCACAAGCGTCAAACCCCCCCCTCCCCCGATAAATACCAGTCTTCTCCTTCCCAGCGTTATTCCCGCGCGATGGCAGAGTCCGCTTGTTGGCAAAACTGTTTACATTTGGGTCGATCCAGGGGCAACCGCCACATATTTCACGTCCGTCTGCCATGGGGGGGTCACTAGCCATCGGGGTGCATGCGCATGGCTGTCCTTGCCACTGAGTCTTCTTGACCGCATCAGTACCAGTCTGGATGACAAATAATGCTCAGCTGGGGTTTAACCCTGCAGGAAGGATGGAGCCATCTCCAAACATGACATCTGGAAGTTTTCTCCCTCTTCCCTCCCCCCTCCCTCCATCTTTGGGAAAACAATATGTCAAATTTGCTTTAATGAAGTGATGGGAATTGTATTTTTTTTTCTGTGTGGCCCAAAGCACTAAAATTTGTTCAGAGTGGCATGCAGATTGGACCGTTCATGGCTTTTCTGTGTTATCTTAACGGGCGAAAGAGCAATTTTGGAAAATATGAAATGCTGAGACACACACACAGCCCTGCAAATCAAAAAAAGAAACCCCTAACCGCAGAAGTGGTGAAACATGTCATTGTTTCCCCTTAAACGGGGGAAATATGCAGCTTAATGTCACACAGATCCTGAAAACATTACAGAATTGCAATTTTCGAATAGGGACAGAAATTAGAAAGTTACTAAAAAATAAGTTACGGAAAGTTAACAGTAACCACGTTTAATCATAATTAAACAGCAATTTCAATGGCATTGTCCTTTTCTTATTTACAATTGTTTTGTTTTGTTTTTAAATGACAGCCCTGAGTTGCCACTCAAAATTGCCCCTTGGTTCAGAAAATGCTGTGCATCCCTAATTTAAAACATCATTTGGAAAAGAATTCCAAAGATGATAAAATTGGAGTCATGCAAGATTGAGGAGAGGAAAGACGGGATTTTTGTTAAGTTGCTAAGGGTGCACAGATTCAAATATTTATGGGTGTGATTTTATGATATGCAACAAAACTTTTTGTTGGAATGGCAGTTTTCAGCTGTCTGTCATTTCCTAAGTCAGTTGTCTTACATGTTTAAAAGGCATATTCCTAAATTTTTAATACTAAATTTTATTTTCATGGATATTTTTAAACCAGTTGATGCCACTTGGTTGGATTTTTTTTAAAATTTAGGGTAATAAAATGAAGTAGCAATAGCACTTAGACTTATATACCGCTTCACAGTGCTTTTACAGCCCCATCTAAGCGGTTTTACAGAGTCAGCCTCTTGCCCCCCCAACAATCTGGGGCCTCATTTTACCCACCTCGGAAAGGATGGAAGGCTGAGTCAACCTTGAGCCTGGTGAGATTTTAACTGCCGAACTGCAGCTAGCAGTCAGCTGAAGTAGCACCCTAACCACTGTGCCACCTCCGCTCTGGTAGTTCTCATAATTGCTTCAACTGATAACAATTTGAATATAATTTTCTTGCTGCAATATGTTTGACTCATCCCTATTTGTTTGTTTTTTGTTTATAAAATTTAATCCCCTCTCCCCTCCCAATCTTGTATGCAACAACTCTTGGGCGTTCTTACAACATGAAAGCGTTGAAAAACATTGAACTCATCCATTATAAAACACACAATAAATAAAAACCTGAACAGATAAAATCAAGGAGGCAAGATGGCAAAGCAGGAAGCCGGACTCACGTGGAGGTGGGCGGGTGGGAGATTGAATTTTAATTAGTCAGCCATTTTTAATTAGCCACCCACCACCGTTTTCCTTCCTTCCTTCCTTGTTTTCATTGTAGGCGCCTGATAGCTTCTTGCCTCCTGTTCCCATCACGGCCCCCATTATGACTCCTTTGTCAGACCCACAAGCTCAGCTGCAGCAGCCTCCCACTTCGGTCCCGCCTCCGACTCAGGTTCCCTTCCAGCCCTCCCATCTGCCTCCGGGCCAGCCAGGATTACAGAACCCCTTCCAGAATGTTCCACCACCCGGGGTACAGACAATCATGACTCCAACGGTATCGGCGTCTAGCATGGAAGGAGCACCAGGAGCTCCAACCGGGAACGCCATGCAGGTAAGCTGGTCTTCATAGGTTAGCAACTCTCCTTGGAGGTCACCAACTTCTTAACTTGCCCAAGAGGTGCATGCACCCACAATTTTCCCACGGCAGAATCTTTGGAAGAACTCCGGAGGCTGAAAACGCCATAGGTAGGGGAGATGTCTTGTCAGGGAGGAATTCTGGAATAGTGTCTGTAGGAAGATCTGCAGGAAATTCCACCAATGGAGAAGCCTGGGATGGTTTCTCCTATCCGTGTCCCTCCCACTGAAGTTTGACTGTGAAAAGAATTATGATGTGTATGAACTTTGACTATGATATGAACTGTGCTGAACTTCTAGAACATCTGTAGGATTGAAGTATGAGGCCCATGGAGCTCTCTGAGCTTGGTTGTTTTCTCGCAGACATTTCATTACCAAATTACCATACTTTTTGGACTATAAGAGGCACTCCCCCACCCTCCTCCAAAAAAAGAGGGTGGAAATGTCGGTGCGTCTTATACACCGAATACAGCAATTTTTGGCTTCCCGGAATCTGCCCCGCGCATCCCATTTTCGCAAGAAAAATAAGGCAATTTTTCGCAAAAACGGGACACATGGAGGGTTTGAGAGGCCTGCAAGAGTGCCCTTAGGGGCTGGGGAGGGCAAAAACGGGACATGGGTGTTTGGGAGGCAAAAAACAGGCCTGCTTTTCCCGTTTTTTGCAAAAATGGGATGCGCAGAGGGTTTGGGAGGCCTGCAGAGTGCTCCTGGGGGCCAGGGAGGGCAAAAATTTGTTTTAGTGTTTTCCTCTTCGAAATCGTGATGTGTCTTATAGTCCACAAAATACAGTAAGTAACATCAGTGCTAGTAGGGAGTGGGGATTTGCTCTCATTTTATATTGTAATGGCTTGGCCCCTGGAGCTAACCATAAACAACAGCCCCATCAAGGAACCACCAAGCCCATTCCCACCAACAGTGACAAAAGGTTGGGGACATGCACATTAAAAAAAAACACCTTCAATTATTCCTTTCTCTCTCCAGCACATGCAATCCCTGCCCACCGAGAAGATAACCAAAAAGCCCATTCCTGAGGAACATCTTATCCTAAAGACCACTTTTGAAGCTTTGATCCAGAGATGTCTCTCTTCAGCCACCGATCCGGTACATCTTTCACAGGAAATGCCAGCTCTGTTAATTATTTTTTAAATGCATTTTACGTGACATAATCATACATCCATAACTTTTGTGGCATCCATCATGAGGTGACAAGTCACACCAGAACTGATTTATTACCCCTAGCTCAGCTCTCCCCATGCTTCATATAATCAGGTTATGGAGGAAAATTTGCAGAATTGCAGCTACCGTGTGATTTATGCAGCAGGTCACAGAGAGAGAGAGAGCCTTCTCCTCTGAGAAGCTCTGATGAAATTTAGGGCTTGCCAGCACCCATGGGAAGCAAACGTTAAAGGTATGCAAAATATCCATTTACAGTTAACGTCTAAAATGGGAAATAGATGACTCCCGGAGTCCTGTTAAGCTCTCTTACTCAGAATGCTTTTTTTTTTTTTTGCACAGAGAAACATTTAATCATTTTCTCCAATTCTGTTTGCGATAAACTCTATAGCGCCTGTCATCCCCAGCCAAGCTGGTAAATGATAATAGAATAGGATAGAACAGAATAGAATAGAATTCTTTATTAGCCAAGTGTGATTGGACACACAAGGAATTTGTCTTTGGTGCATAAGCTCTCAGTGTACATAAAAAATACATTCATCACAAATCATAAGATACAACACTTAGTGATATCCATAGCAGAGGTGGGTTCCTACCGGTTCAGACCGGTTCTACCGAGTAGGTAGTAGGCCACTGGGGACATCACAGAGCCGGTTCTGCTGCTCCGTGGGTGCACCATTTTTTTTTGGGGGGGGATTTCTTCTTCTTCTGCGAATGCGCAGAAGCTACGTTTCCAGTACTGTGCATGCGTTGCCATCTTGTTTTCGGCCTTTTTTTGGGGGGGGATATTTTTTTCCAGATTTTTTTGTTCTGAACATGCGCAGAAGCCGACTTTCTGGCACTGCGCATGTGTCACCATCTTGTTTTCGGCCTTTTTGGGGGGGGAATGTTTCAGGGCTTTTTTCTAATGCGCATGCGCACACGCACGCGCGGCGCGGGAGGCAGCGAACCGCCGGCGAGGTAAGTTAGAACGCACCACTGATCCATAGTGAATCACAGAGAATGATAAAACAACAGCTAAACTATCAGAAAGCATTTCACTGAGGCTGCCGTCAGCGGCGCCATCTTGGTAGCAAGGCATTGTGGCAACTTGCTGCATTTCAGATGTGCAACACTATTTTCTTCCCACAAAAATCAAATAGAATGAGGAAAACATTGAGAAGTCAAGCACTGATTAGATGCCAATTTTTGTAGACCCACCAGTTAGTTGGAGGGGACACGGGTAGTGTGGATAATACAGTAGTCCTTGACTTATGATCAGTTGCTTAGTAACCATTTAAAGTCACAACAGACCTCCCCAAAAGGTGCTTACAAACTGTACTCAAACTTCTGACAGCCCATCTCCTGAACCATGCTTGCCAGGTATGCTCAGCAAGCTACTTGCATTTGGAGCATCGTGCGGTCACATAACTGCAATTTATGAGGTTTTTTGTTGTTGCCAGAAACCAGTGTTTACCTCTCGTTTCCAGCAAACAAAAGCAACACCCATTTTCATTACAGACAATAGGTTTGCTTAACAACTGCACTGAACAAGTGCTGTACAAAAAAATAATAATCATAAAATCAGGCTAGTCATGTGATGGACCCACTTAACAGTCATAATTCTGGGCTCAATTCTGGTCATAAATTGAGGATGATCTATATTGGGGCTTTTGAGAATGGCAAAAAGTGAGGATATTTTTGGATAGCCTGAAAGTAATTCTGAGGGCTTGGTAAGTAAAACCAAGTGGGTGCGTAAAAATATCTTTAGCCGAAAGTGAATACAACTGTAAGTTAACTGGTTTACACTTTAGAGTCCAGATTTAAAGTAGACATTTTTGTTTGGGGGGAAAAACAATCTTGCAATGTCTCTTTTCTGAGCTATACCAGAGCTTCATTGCTGTTTTCTTCTCTAAACCTCTCCCTAGCTATGCTGTAAAAAGCCAGATGTGCAAGAAATAGCTTGCTCAAGACCTCAAAAGAAAGAAATAGCTTGCTCTTGAGCAAGCTATTTCTTGCACATCTGGCATTTTACAGCATAGCTCTGGAGAGGTGAGATATGGAGAACCAGTTTGCAGCTGTAAGGTGGCCTAGCACCATGATCCAAATTAGGAGCATGTTTTCGACTGGCATCTTATGATGTATTTTCTTCCAAATGAAACTGACCAGCTTAAGCATACTTTTTAAAGTTAAAAAACAACAACAATTGGCAGTATTTCAGCTTGACTGTAGCAGAACCCCAGAGGCAGATAATATCTCTACCCGTGACTCAGTGTTAAAAGAACATCCTATGAGTAAAGGCCAAAGGATTCCTGTTTTAGCTTTCTGTTTAAGGAGTTGATCAAATCTTACTTCGTACAATCAGTCGAGTGTAGGCTGAAGTGAAATGGCTGCCTCCTATGTATCTGGCTGAGTAAACGCCTGCATTGTCAAGGTGAACTGAAGACAGGGGTATTGTTAGCAGTTCTGGAACTCGCTTGAGCACAGAATATATAAACGTACCTGCAATGGAGAGAAAAATCCAAAGGCATAGAATTGAAGATGTGGATCAACCAATGAGGCTGCCTTCTGAGAACTGACTTTCCATAGCACACATTTCATCACTTGACATCTAAAGCTTTACTAATATTTTGAATATATGAAGCAATGAGCACGGATAAAATGGAACATTTGTGATTTTTCTTACTTCCTTTCGCGTGCAGATAGGGGAGCTACTACTAAAGGGGGCGTGCATAAACGCACCAGCGTGCCTACCGTCCCTGTCTTACTGTCCCCCTTTATCTGTATTTACTTCCTTTATTCATGTTTATGTTTATATCTGTACCTGTTATCTTGTACACGTTTGACAAATAAAATAGTACAGGTAGTTACAACAGTTCATTTAGTGACCGTTCAAAGTTACGACGACACTGAAAAATGTGATTTATGCGCATTTTTCATAGGTATGACCTTTGCAGTATCCCCATGGTCATGTGATCAAAATTCAGATGCTTGGCGACTGGTTCGTATTTATGATCGTTGCGGTGTCCTGGGGTCATGTGATCCCCTTTTGCGACTTTTTCACAAGCAAAGTCAATGGAGGAGCCAGATTCACTTAACAACCGGGTTACTGACTTATCAACCGCAGCGATTCATTTAACAACCATAGCAAGAAAGGTCGTAAAATGGGGCAAAACTCACTTAACAAATGTCTCACTTAACACCAGAAATTTGGGGCTCTAGGTTGTCAGAAGCCGAGGACTTGCACAATAGCATGAGTGTCCCAAAAGTGCTTTTTCAGGAGGCAATTGGACTTTCTTATTTTTTCTTTGAAAATGTTTCACTTCTCATCTAAGAAGCTTCTTCAACTGTGACTGAATGGTGGGGAATGGAAGGATTTCTATTCCTTGCAGACAGCTAGTCATTTGCATCCTTTTAGAGAGTCGTTGAGGCCACTTGGAGGTTTATCTGTGTCCTCAAAGAAAAAACAAGAAAGTCCAGTTGTCTCCTAAAAAAGCACCTTTGGGAGAACCATGAGCTGGATGACTGAGAAACTCCACAGACTTTTTAACATTAAGCACTAGGTTGCCATGAGATAGCCTCTGTAGGAAAGCTGAGCCTTGCATGGCATGGCACTGCATTGCATCACTTTGCATGGCATTGCATGGTATCTCATTGCATCACATCGGGTGGGCACCTCTGCACAAAATAGAAAGGTAAGTTTGGATGCTGCTGGGCCTTGGAGCTGGCTGAGGAGCAGGTTGGGTTCTGCAAGTCCATAGATGGCTATGTGGGAAAAAGGCCTTGCACTACAAGCTCTTAACAGCTTCCCATGCACTGATAGCTTTTGCTGCACAGCTTTAGGCTCCCTTAAATTGCTGAATGGCCGAATTGGGACCAGGCCCAAGGCCTCCATGGGGAGATAATTGGGGGGGAGGGATGGAGCATCTTTGCGGTTGGTCGTAAGGATGAACAACAGCAGAAGAACTGCAATGGCTGTAACCAGGTCTTAAGTAGCTTTGGGGGAGTCTGTCGTAACTTAAAATAGTCACTAAATGACCAGCCTAAATCGAGGACTACTTGTACAGTATTATCCAGAAAGGAAAGGAAAAAGCACAAATACCATTTTTGTAGATTACTGCATCTTCCTCGTTAAAAACCTTTCTGATGAAGGAAATGTTGACAACTTCGCCCTTGTTTGCTGTAATGGTTAAGGCGACTGGTAGGAACGAAGCTAAAATAAAAAAATAAAACAAAATAGATTATGGATCTGTTCTTCCTTAGTAAATCCTCCAGCATGGAAATTAGAATAATGACATATTGTAATGTGTGTGTGTGGAGACTGTGTAATACAATATCTGAATATATTCAGAGATGGTTGATTCATGAAAAAGAATGTAGTAGCATTCTGTTTGAAAATGATCCGCAAATGGGACAAATGAATTCTACAAGCCAACCTTATAGCAGATTTTAGCTATGAATCTTTTTCCCAAATGAAGGTGGATATATACCTGTCCCAGGATAATGTTGCAGGATCCAATCTGGATCAGTCACTGGGATCAGAGGTTTAGTCTTCCAAACTTTCGGACTCGTGCTGGAGCCCATTCTCACGGAACTTCTCTCTAGCAAAGTATGTGTAGATCTTTTGGATTGATTCTGTGTGGGTAACTGGTATATGTGTGTAAATGTTAAATATATGCTTAACATAGATATGCATATATGCACACAAACACATATGCATATTTATTTCCAAAGAAGATCTTCCTGTGGGTCTCTTCTCTTCTCTTCTCTTCTCTTCTCTTCTCTTCTCTTCTCTTCTCTTCTCTTCTCTTCTCTTCTCTTCTCT
>JANHFT010000699.1:10971-18471 GCA_032467955.1 Pseudoxenodon macrops | reverse complement strand
CAGATTCGCCCACCTCATTCCGGTCTGGTGTGAAGACAAAGGATGACCATGGCTTACGAGAAAGAATGTTGTTATGGCTACATGTCTCCAACTCCACACTATCCCCCCCTCCCATTTTCCCACAGCAGAAAAATGCATAGTAGAAAAACGGGAAGTGTGGCAGGCCAAAATCCCAACGGGATTAAAATGCAGGCCTAACAACTATCTTCTATCTTTTATTTATATTATTATTCTTATATTCTATATGTATATAAAAAGGCTGTATGTGTATGTTCCAGCATAACTCTGGAACGCCTCGAGCAATTTCAACCAAAGGTCCACAGACACCCCTGGGGTGTGTCTTGTCTGTCTGTCTGTCTCTGTGTGTCTTCCAGCATAACTCTGGAACGCCCTGTCCATTAAGGAGAGCGAGTGTGGTGTCCTAGAGCGGCAATTGTGATGTCAGTTCCTTCACAGCTTCCTCTGGAAAGCCAGCCGTGGCGTTCGCCCTCCTGTAGACCTATGGGGAAGCGCCTGATGGATTTGGGACAAAGTGCCAGGATCATAGACAGGATGGGAAAGAGGAGCGCATGGGAGGGGAGAAGGGAGAGGGCAGGGATGATGGGCATTGGAGTAGGGGGAAGAAAGGCTCCTCTCAATGGCTCCCTATCAGACAGGCTTTAATGTCTATAAATACTTGGGCAACACCGGGTTATCAGCTAGTCTTATATATATAAGTTCCCCTCAACATCCTTGAAAACCTCATTGGCGTTTCCAGATTCCAGAAAAGCTGATTGTGACTTAATGGATATTAGGTAACAAATAACAAGAGCATTCTTGAAGGAAATACCAAGAGTTTAATTGATACTTGATTTAATCTGCATAGGTGGAAACTAAAGGAAACCTTACAGGAGGGTTAGAACTCAAAAGGCTAATTCTGTTTGGATGCCTCTTTCCAGTTCTAATTGGGAAAGTTACTTCTTAAATGGAATAGAATAAGAAATTTGGTTCAGTTGTTTTGTGTAAGAATTCTAATTAGATCTAATAGCCTGTCACTTTGCAAGAAAGCACTCTTCCAAACAGAAGAAGGAGCATGAGCTACTTTATTAATGGGTGAAAGTGAGCAGTTTTATGTATAAAAATAGGGTTTCAACATAAATATTTGTGCTCCGTATACAATACTTTGTACATTAGGTAGGTTTCAACGTTTCCCTACATTGGAATAACTCCTGTGGCTATAAGAACTATGAAAACGACGACAATGATGAATATTATTGCTATAATTATGATCATTTTAGTATTTTTCCACCACATCTTCTTTGAAATCTTGATAGAAGTTTTTTGGAAGCCATGAGCCTGAAATCAGATGGAGGGAAAAATGATTAAAAATGGGGATTCATACAGTAAGATGAAGCTGCTTAAAAAATGCAGTCTACCATTTTGTTCAGTAAGTTTGCTTTATTTACTTAATTGATTAAAATGTTTAAAAACAATACAGACTGTCTTGCGCCGTCCTATCCTTATATGCTTATGATGAATTTGGCAGGTGAGGAAGAGAAGAAAGTCCATAGAATGTAGGTTAAATTGCGTAAGACTGCATCTAATTTCATCTGAATGGTTGAAAGTTGAAAATATATCTTTGATTTTCCTCTTTTCCATTTGTGATCGCAGGAGAAACTAGTTGAGTGGTGGAGGGGGGTGTATCTTAGTCAATGAATAATATATTCCTGTTAATTAACCAATGTAAACATTCAGGAATTGGCCCAGTTTTCTCGGTTACAGGTAGTCCTTGACTTACGACCACAATTAGGATCAGAACTTCCATTGCTAAGAGATGAGGTCATTAAGTGAGTCAGCACCTGATTTTTTATATTTTTTTGCTATGGTTGTTAAGCGATTCACAGTGGTTCTTAAGCGAATCTGGTTGCTCCCATTGACTCTTTGTGTTGGAATCCCCTGGGAAGGTAACAGATGCGGATCACGTGACCCTGTAGTACTGTAAAGATATAATGGTTGCCAAGCACCCAAATTTTGATCTCACGACTGGGGATGATGCAATGGTTCTAAGGGTAAGGATCGGTTGCAAGTTACTTTTTTCAGTCCCGTCGTAACTTGGAATGATAATTAAGCGAGTGGATGTAAGATGAGGACTACCTGTAATACGTTTTTGACTGCTACATCCTGTTGGATGATGGGTTGCTCTCTCTCTCAGGCAGGGGTGTCATACTCTGGATTTGGCCCGCGGGGTGCTTAGATCTTGGCCACAGGGCCAAGCAAATAGCAAAGGAATGGCCTGTGGTGCCACTGCTACTGAAAATATGGCGTGTAGCCCCCCTCCATGCACGCCCCCCCCCGAGCCCCATTCTTGGCCTGGATGGCCTCCTGCAGCACTCTTGTAGCCAAAACAGGGCCCTGAGAGTGCTGTAGGAGGCCGGTTATAAAATATAAATTATAAATTATTATAAAATATTTTACCTTTCAGGCTTGCAGGATTCTGCTACTATAGCCTAGGTCAGGGGTCTGCAACCTTAAACACTCAAAGAGCCATTTGGATCTGTTTCCCACAGAAAACACCGGGAGCCACAAAACCTGGGTGGGTGTGGCCAACTCGATGTCACTCACTTCCATCAGTCACATGACACCCCTCCCCAGACATGCCTACCCAGACAGTCATTAGGGCAGACAGTTGTTAAAAAACACCAAGAACCACAAAACCCTTTTGACATCTCTCCCTCTCTCTTCCCCCCCCCTCTCCCCGAATCTATGTCTCTCTGTCTCTACCCTGGCTGCTTCTCCATCCCCTGCCAACGTTCTTACCTTCTCAGGCCAGGCAAGGAGTGACTGGGAGGGGAAGGGAAAGGGTGGGGCCAGACAGTGGTGGGATCACCGGACAGCAGAGGGCCCAAAGAGCTGCATGCGGCTCCGGAGCCACAGGTTGCTGACACCCAGCCTAGGTCAATAATTTATAGTTCTAGTCTTCCTGTGGAGTCAGTTTCTTGATCTGGTCTCTCTCATAGGGTGATCAAGTAGATCAAGTATGTATTTTTTTTAAATCACAGAAATGCATGTCTATAAGTAGAAAACCATGTGTCCAGAAGTGCGGTCCCGTGGCCACGCCCTCCAAGGTCAAACAACCCTGATGCGTCCCTCGATGAAATCGGGTTTGACACCCCTTCCCTAAGGGATCTGCTAGCTAGTTCTTTTAGAAAGCAGATTTATCATTTGCCGTGGTTTCCCCCAATTCTGCATCTAAACAATTACCGCTGTTTCAAGATCATCACTTCGGTCAGCAAGTTCACTCAGCCGCTCTTCTCTTTCTAGGACCTTTTCAATGTTCTGAGTCATAACGCTTTTGACGTCATCAACTTGGACTTGAAGTGTAGAAATTGCGATATCGTTGGGTTTAGCCATCTGCCCAGGATAACAGTTTACTTTATTAGACTTGATACAGGTCATGCTGGCCTGTCTTAAGATGCTAAGTTAAGATGCCACTTACTATTTCATGAAAAGTGTGCGGTGGATTCATATGTATATTATTTTAATATTTAAATGGTGAATTGCTTTTCTGCAAGGCCGGTCTTATTATTAGCAGCTTGAGGAAACAACAGCCCATCGCTAGTCATCAACACACCAATCAACCAGTAGGAAGGCACCACATAAACACAACTCCTAGA
This sequence comes from Pseudoxenodon macrops, assembly GCA_032467955.1. Classification (NCBI taxonomy): domain Eukaryota; kingdom Metazoa; phylum Chordata; class Lepidosauria; order Squamata; family Pseudoxenodontidae; genus Pseudoxenodon; species Pseudoxenodon macrops. Next base: position 14,818 of record JANHFT010000699.1, on the reverse strand, counting down.
ATAGCCCAGGGATCTGCAATCTTAAACACTCAAAGAGCCATTGGGACCCGTTTCCCACAGAAAAGAAAACACCGGGAGCCACAAAACCCTTCCCGTGTCTGACTATTTCTTGACCACAAAACTAGCATATGCGTTGAATTAAATGTTCTGTTTTCTTCTGAAGCTTTTCTTTTCTTGCATTTATCCATGCTTGGCCTACTGGGGGTTGAAAAGCTCAATAAATTGCGTGCTGGCGGGTGTTGACATTGGCAGTTGTGATGCATATTTTGAGTGACAGGGAGCCACAGCAGAGGGGTGAAAGAGCCACAGGTTGCTGACCCTTGGAATAGGCCAAAGCACATATTCCAGTCGGAGGTGAGATTCATATAATTTACCTAATGGTTCGTCTAGCACCAAAAATGTGAGCGTGCGCATCCGGCCTTCTGTACATGTGCTTTGCTCACGTGCGGGCCTTCTGCGCATGTGCCCGGCCTAAAAAAACGTGTCTAAATAGGACAGCATAGAGCTGCGCAATTTCTGCTACCGGTTCGCCCGAACCGATCCGAACTGGCTGAATACCACCTCTGATTCCAGTAGAGGAGGGTCGGCAACCTTAAACACTCAAAAGAGCCACAAAGGTCCTAATTGGAAGCCCCCCGTTCAATTCTGGAGCTGACCGGAAGTCCGGTTCCCCCACCATAGAGTCTCCTCCTAGCGTGGCATCCTTTTTCTTCTACCTGTCCTAACTGAAAGCCCTATCAATTGTGGAGCTGACCAGAAAACCTGCCTTTTGCCATAGTGTCTCCTCCTTGTGCATGATGCTTTCCTCTCCCCACAGGAAGCTCCTCTCAAAATTGTGGCAGCAACCTGTGATGGAGCTGCAGCAGAGGGATGAAAGAGCCACATGTGGCTCCAGAGCTGCGGGTTGCTGACCCCTGCAGTAGAGAGAAGACTCCAGCACAAGTCCGAAAGCTCAGAAGAGTAAACCTCTGATCCCGGTGACAAACCCAGATTGAATCTTGCAACGTTATCCTGCCTAAGACATGTATATTTGCCTTAATTCATGGTCTTATGTAAAAGCTACAATTGCAAACCCAACCGAAAACAGAATGGAGAATATTAAAACTTGAAACAGGATTCTGTTCAATAGACATTTATCAATGTTCCTATGTATCTTTCTAAATTTAAAATAGCACCTTCCTAGAAAATATCCAGTGCAATTGAGAGAAATTCCATAGTCCTCCCTTGGGCAGTATAGACCAGGAATGAAAAACATCTTTAAACAGAATCACCAAGTAAAAGTCAATGCTCTAAAATGACAATCCATGTATTTATAGCATATGGACATTATGCCACTAGAATTAACAAAACAAAAGGCTCAGATTAACCGTAACCTTTTTTTCGGAGGTAATAATGAAAATCTCTCTGGGTTGCTTTATTGACCTCTTAATCTAGACCAGGGGTGTCAAACTCAAGGTCCGGGGGCTGGATGTGGCCCACAAGGTGCTTAGACCTGGCTCATGGGGCCACCCTGGAAACCACAAAGGACCGGCCTGCGGTGCTTCGGCCAGCAAAAACGGAGCTTGGGAGGGTTGCAGGCGGCCCTCCCAAGCTCCATTTTCGTTGGCAGAGGGTTGCAGAAAGCCGTCGCAGCCGAAAACTGCACTCGGGAGCCCGTTTTCTCGGGCCTACAGGCACCTCCAACACAAGTGACATCGAGCTGGTCACACCCACCCACACAAGGTCAAAAACGATCCTGATGCAGCCTTCAATGAAATCGAGTTTGATGCCCCTGATCTAGACTAGTGACTTGGCAACTTTGAGATGGGTGGACTTCAACTCCCAGAATTCCCCAGCCAATGACTAAATGACTGGGGAATTCAGTGGAAGTCCACATGTCTTAAATTTGCAAAGTTTGGGAAACACTGCTATAGATAGATCATCTACTAAATTAGTTAGTAGTAAATAAATTCAGTTAGAATATATTGTGTTCTCAAATTAACTTTCCTGAAATTAGATTACTAGTTTGGGGTGCAAAAATCCTTTTTACCATTCAGTGACGGCATACGGATGACAGCAAACTTCGCTGCTACTTGTACTCATTTAGTTTTTTGCAAATGAGATCTGGTTGCCTTACTTAAGATCCATTTGAAACAAAATACTTTAAAGTTTAAACAAACCTACCCTCTATTTTTCCAATATGTCTTGCCAATCAGCACTAAACACAAAAAAACTGCAAAAGCTCTTGATATCTCAGGGAATTACTTCAATTGTCTTCCAAATCTGGGGAAAAAAACCTGGAAAAAAAAGGTTTAGTATGAATTTAAAGAAGGCATAATTCAACGTTAAAATACTATATATATCTACAGTGTAATCTTACTTAATCTGGGAGAAAGAATTTGGTTTAAAAACAGCCATATTTACATAAGTCTTAAATTACATTAAAATCATAAATGAAATAAAATATAAGTAGCTGTGGGTCAATATTGTCAGGAAAATACTTAGTCTTTTGAAACAACTGCTTTCTAACATAAAATTTGTATTATAAATTAGCAAATGTAAGAATGTAGCCAAGAGAGTTCATGCTTCTATTTTTTTTCTTATTTACACCAAAATTTGTATATTGCCTACTCCAGAGATTCTAGGTTTACGGTAACACAGCTATCATGGTGGCTGTAGCAATGAGCTGTAGTGGTGCAGTGGTTACAATGCAGTATTGCAGGCTAACTCACTGCTCACTGCCAGGAGTTCGATTCTGACACTCAAGGTTGACTCAGCCTTTCATCCTTCCGAGGTCAATAAAATGAGAACCCAGATTGTTGGGGGCAATATTCTGTGAAGCAGTATATAAATCTAAGTGCTATTGTTATTGCTATCATACACCTACCCAAGCACTACAAAATATTTTGGGGAAAAGTATAATTCACGATTCAAATAAGCAAAAAACGAAATATGTATCTGAAATGCAGCTCCATAACAGCCAATGGCTTTCAAATGCAAGATGGAATATAATGTAAGGGCTGCCAAGGAGAATGACTGGGTTCATCTTCCCATCCAACTCATAGATTGGGGACCCTCAGTATCTCCTGATGGAAAGCAGGATCTGGAAGAGATGATCCTGAAGGAACTTATGAGCTAAATCATGAGGAACTTTTGTAAGTGAATACCAGGATTCTATCCAGCGGTGGGTTCCACATTATGTTACTACTGGTTCGCCATGCGCCCAGTTAGCGCATGCGCTTGCCTTCCATACATGTGCCTGGCATGTGTGCACCTTCTGCGCATGCGCCTGGCCTCAAAAAGTGGCTAAATAGAACGAAATACAGCTGGGGTGGGGTGGCGGGTGGGGTATGTAGAGTGGGTGGGCCCACCTGTGATTTCCGCTACTGGTTTGAGTGAACCAGTCTGAACCGGCTGAATACGTCTGATTCTATCCAAATGCTATTCAACTCAGATTAAACGTGAGTGATTTTATCTGCAAACGTCGCCATCCTCACAATGTCACCATCTCTTGCAATAATGTCTTTTCTCCTGCTTTTCCCCCTGAAAGGGTGCAGGTAACTCTTTTAAGATCCAGTAAGAGCAGAGAGGAAATTATGCTTCAACACACTTACTGCCACCCAATACTCGTTAGTACACATCTGATCTTTTTTTTTTTACATCCCTGAAACCTCAAAGGGGCTCAATATATTGCCATTCTCCAGAATTCTTGTAAGGTCATGTGGGAATGAGCTGCAGGGATGAGGGGAAGAGATGCTGCCTAGGGAATGATCAGCCAAGAGGAGAAGGAGGCAACTGTCAGCGTTCCAAATATCATCCCTAAAAGGATCAGACTCCAAGGCAAAGCTTTCCTCAAAGTTCTGGTTTA
>JANHFT010000694.1:200005-220336 GCA_032467955.1 Pseudoxenodon macrops | reverse complement strand
GAAGCAAGACGCTGCTATGGTGAGCGTCTCACATCCAGCCCCGCCCCATCTACTCTCCCACCTGCCACCCCCAAACTGCACCCCCAAAATAATAAAATAAGGCCAAGGCCATATTTCGGGGGTCAAAAGAAAATAAGACCCTGTCTTATTTTCAGGGAAACACGGTAGTAGTGATAGGTTAACCGTTGGAAGACCTTAAATACTAGGTTAGGGACACATTATGAAGAAAATCTACCTATGTGGTCATTAAGAGTCAAAAATAACTTGATGGCCCATAATCAATGTATTACATTATGTATTTTATATTAATGTATTCTTACTAGGTTGTTATTAGAACATTTTAATTGTTTAATGAACTAATTGAGTAGAATGTTGGTCATTTAGGAATATCCATTAAATCACATCATGGGGATTTATATCATTTACCTTAATTTATATCATTTCTGTAATGACCTCATAACAATATGAGTGACCTATGCCACAGCACAAATTTGGTATGTTACATGCAAAGTAAATTGCATTGACATCTAGAAAAGAAGGTTTACCTGTATTATATTACTGGTAGTGATTAGATATTTTTTTTTTTTTTGCAAAAGCTGGATTTGCAAAAGAGATTGTCAAACAAAGTTGCATATGATGCAGAAAAATATTACAATTTTCATGTCTTCTACTGAAGAAGAATGAATTGATAGCCAGGTCAATTTTACAATACAGATAATCCTTGCTTAATGACTGTTCAGTGGCTTTGAAATTATGGTGGTGTTAAATGAAGAGAGTTAGGAAGTGTGCCCTAAATTATGGCCCTTGCAATGCCCCTGTGATAAAAAACAGTACCCTTAAAAATGTGGCGGTGCTGCAACTATCTCCTCCCAATCTAGGCTGTCCAGCTCAATGCACTCAGCAATGTAAGTCTGGACCTGAAGTAAAAGGCCTGTGGCCTTTAGCAGACTGACTAAGCTGGCAGTGCCCGGGGCCTTGCTGCATTCTCCAAATCACATGAGCCTTGGAAAACGGCACAATTGCCCTTGCCACCCAGGGCTCTAGATCTGCTACGTTCTGCTTGCCTTCGGGCATTTTTTTTTCTGTTGAGAAACCCATGCAGTCTACCCAAGGCACCTCCAGATCACACCAGGCCTTCTTTGCCAAAGCCTGTTCATATGCAGCTTCAGAAGCTTCCAGAAACCCTTTGCAACTTCAGAAGCCCTGAGCAAATAGGCGTCATTCTTTAGAAGTCTCCTGAAGCTCCACATGACCTTGAAAGCTTTTGGGAGCCCCGTGCAAACACATTCCATGGGGCTTCTGGGTCTGGTGGGATGAAGAGCAAGCCTGGATCTCCCAGCAGCTTTGCCTCTCACTGCAGCGCACCTCCAATTTATGTGTGATCTGTACCAGGCCTCTCGGCCTCTTCCATTGCCCTGAGGCATTCTCACATTCTTTACCTGATGCTCCATCTGCTTAATGACCTGCACAATCACTTTAATGACTGCAACCAGGACAGCCAGGATTTTCATTGTCTCACTTAATGATCACTTTGCTCAATAATTGAGATTGTGATATTAATTCCAAGCCTACTAGTATACGTTCAGAAAGGTGTAAAAACATGGTTCTGGGGCCTTGCTTCAGGCTCACAGAAGAGTACACAGCCATGGACTGGTTGACGCCCTGAAAGCGCTATCCCTGCCTTTTCATTAATTTTAATACTCATTTTTAATTCATCCTTGCCTTTTTAATCTAAATTTCATATACTCTTTTTACATTTTAACATTTTTTACTTGTATATATCCCAGAGTCCCTCTGTGATGCAGATGGGCAGTTTTAAAAATGTGATAAATAAATAAAATAAATACTAGATTCTAGTATTAATGATATCAATTCATACGTAAATTATTTTATGAGAAAACTTGATGCCCATATAAAACTACTGCCTCTTATTAGAAGATGCACAGCCTGATTAATCTCATACTGAATATTACTAGATTTTAAAAAATTATCTCTTCTACCGTATAAAGGAAGACTTCTCTAGAATTTGCTATATTCATTGCATATTTTATATTTGAACCACTTCCACAATCATTTATCTCAATATGCTCCTTTTAGAGGACTTAAAATCTTCTGTGTAGCACTATATACCTTGGGATTTGATCTTCAAGTGGTTGTTATTGTGGTACCACAATAAGTGACATGTTTACTACTTTATTATGTCCTGTAATTGAATTAATATGATAGCAATTCTTAAACAGTTCTTGATTTGAGAAGACCCAAATGACATGTTAACTTGAGCATCTCTGATGATTGGATTTTGGAAGGCATCCTAGGCAGCAATATTGTGTAATAGTAGAATTCTAAGCAACATTGGGCAGTTGAATCTGGGTTATCGTTAACTTAGTTCAGTTTATTTTTTTTAAGGAAGTAAGATTTGTTGCTTATTAATATTAAGATGGCAGCTTATTGTAGATGTAGGAATGTTGTACGCTAGTATACTCTATATAGAGTAAGCCTGCCCAGTAAAATGCCTTTTTGTTTTTGTTTTTCCTTGTTAAAAGTATCAGGTCCAAGTATTTGTTCCTGTTAATAATGTTACAGAAATATTAAAAGACAAATATTTTATGATGCTGTGTATTTTCCATTTATACAATATTATATGTATAATATATAATCTTGAAAATAATCAGTCAAAATGCATTTCTGTTTACAACAAATATACATGTATTTTAATATACTTCTGTAAATAGAAACAATTTTTCAAACTGAAGTACTTTTTAAAATATGGAATAATTGAAACATCATGATAGTTTTTCTCTCCTGTAGTTGATGTAAAGATATTTGGCAAATTACACAATTAAAAAGTGATGTTTTCATGGTTACAGATAAAGCCCTAAAAGAAATTGTTGAACGCGTTCTTCAAACAAGTTATTTTGACAGTACTCACAACCATCAAAATGGACTTTGTGAAGAAGAAGAGACAGCATCTGCACCCGCAGTTGAAGATTCTGTGACAGAAGCTGGTAACTAAAAGAAATAACTGAGTCTGATTTTAATCATGTTAATTGAAGAATCCCACTTTGCTCAATGGAAGTTATTTCTGAGTTAAAATATATAATACTCATGATAGATTTGTAGAACTTTTGAAACCTTATGTGTACTTATTTGTTGAGTGCAGTTTACTTACTATAGTATATAAAAGGGTATAATCACACTACACACTTAGAAGCTGATTTTTAAATTGTTTTCACATTTATTTTTATACAAAGTAAATTGGTCACATGAATATTACACTGGCCAGCCTTTAAAAACTAGGCTAGTAAGGCATCTATTAAATCAAACCGCAGAAATCTGTAGTTTTCTTGAAGTCAGGAGTTGTATTTTTAAAAAAAGAAAAAGAAAAAAAGAAAGCTTTTGTTAGCTTCTAAATTTACAAGGATATATGTTTAGTGAAGAAATCACAAGGAGAACCCAGAATTTTTAGAGTTTTGTTTATTCAAGGGTTAATATATAAAATGGGAACTGAGTTCCTCAGATATGAGTTATCAATTTTGCCCTTTCCTCCAATAAGAAAAAACAGGTTTGAGAGATGTTAACGGGTGGGATGGATCCTTAATTCAAAGCATCTATTTTACTTGTTCAAAATGAACTGAAATGTTTTGCTTGCCAATTCATAGGATGGGGTGGGTAATAGGGGCACAAGAGAAGATTAGTGAATTACAGTCAAGTTCCAGCTACTTAATATTTTCAGAAGGGAAAATATTTTTTAAACATACCGTTCAAGAGAGTTATTAAATAATTAAATATCAGATTTTAAGGCCTATATTTTGTGGATTGAAATTGTGGTTATAATTTTACTTCACAGCTAGCATATGAATAAGAATATTTTTACTATTTTTTATTTGATTGTAATTTATTTGATTATTGGAGCTATCAACAATTACTGAAAATCAGGCATAGAAGTTTAATAATTAAATATTAATATAAAATTCATTTTAATAAAGCTTTATGTAAAGAGTGTATTTTCCTCACAGAGCCAGAACCAACAGAAGAATACACTGAACCAAGTGAAGTTGAATCAACAGAGGTACTCTTTAGTAGAAATACTGTAGTCACCTTTCTAGAATGAATGTTGTTGGTTTATTGTTATATTCTTTCATTTTTATTTTAGTATGTAAACAGACAGTTCATGGCAGAGGCTCAGTTCAGCAATAATGAAAAGGAACAAGTAGATGAATGGACAGTTGAAACTGTTGAGGTAAATTGTTAACATATTTTATAAAATGTCAGTAAGTTATAATTCCTTCATAATTTATAACTGTAATTAAAATAGAATAATTAATATTGAATCTTCTCAAAAATTATTTAACATACTGTATTAGTTTATCTAGAAATTCTTACATATATAATTTGAGCCTTTATCAGTATAAAACATAAATGGGTCAGAACTGATGAAAATGCCAAACCTCAGCAGCTGTATGGTTGTACATAGAGCATCAACAGTAATAGCAAGCACTGAATATTAGTGATAATTTCATTGATGCAAAGGGCAATTGAGCATTAATATAAAATAAAAATAAGCAATCATACTGTTAGCATCTCCTTATAAATGCATACCAACTCTATTATTGGAATAGTGTAAGCTCATTACTTTAAGTTAAATATGTGAGTTTTAGTTAGGTTTTAACATTTAAGGATTCTATCTTTTTCTCTTTATAAATATGTATCTACAGGTTGCCCTTAATTTACAACCACAGTTAGGACTGGAATTTTGGGCAATAAGTGATGTAGTCATTAAATGAACCATCACATGACTGGACCTGATTTTGCCACCATTTTTACCATGGTTTTTAAGAAAATCTGGCTTCCCAAATTTACTTGTCAGATGCTGGCTGACAATGTCTCAGATAGCTATCATGACTGCAAGAGGCTGCAACAATTGTAAATATAAGCTGGTTGCCAAGCATCCAAATTGTGATAATATGACTGCAAGCGTACAATGTTTGTAGCTTTTGAAGACGGGTTATAAGTCATTATTTTCAAGGCCACGGTAACTATGAACTGTTGTTAAATGAATGGTCGTAAGTCAAGGACTATCTGTATAAAATCACTTGATTACTGTCATTATTAAAATCCCAAGCATGCTATTATTTACAGAGATCTGCTTTCTTTCTCAGTTTTTAAGTAAGCTAATAGCATATAGTGCTATCTTTGTCCAATTCATCCTTCCCATTTTTGCACTTTTAAAAGGAAATATTGACCCAGGTCTTAACTATTTAAAGCTGAAAAACATTTATTTACATTGTTCCCTCTGTAATACAAATATACTATCGTCACAAGGTTGCTAGTAGATAATATTGTCAATTTGCCATTTAATCGTGGACTGTTTGAATTGTATTGATTATTTTTAATGTAGGTGGTAAATTCACTCCAGCAACCACAGGCTACATCTCCTCCAGTTCCAGATGCCCATACGCTTACAGCGGTAACTCAAGCAGACCCACTTATTAGAAGACAGCGGGTGCAAGATCTTATGGCACAAATGCAAGGCCCATATAACTTTATGCAGGTAATTAATAATTTGATTAATATAAGATTACAGTATTTTAAAAAATGAGTAGAATCCAATTGAAGTGGGGAACTGTTTTCTTCAATTGAACTGAAACAGAATTTAATCTTCATTGATTTTGTCTGTGGTGAAGCTGTCTTAAATCTAGTTTAATAATGTAAGAATTTATGTCTATAGTGAAGCTGGCTTAAATTTTGGCTTAATTATCTAGGACTCTATGCTGGAATTTGAGAACCAAGCACTTGACCCTGCTATTGTTTCAGCTCAGCCTATGAATCCACAAACTTTGCAGATACCACAGATGGTTTGCCCTCCAGGTCTGTAATATAATATTTTTGTATGTGAACTATGTAGCAAAGTGGCAATGAAACTCAAGTAATTAGGTATTTTTACATTTCACTCCATTTTATATTCCACCTTTCTACATTTGTAGGATGTTTAATTGTACAAGGAAAGAGTGAAGCTTAATAAAAATATTCACATGTTATGATAATTAATAAAGTCTGCTGAAAAGACACATTTTAAGTGGAAAGAATGGGACTTAACACACATCCTAAAGAAATAAAGCCTGTTGAAATGTTTCTCCAAGTCAGTCTACCTTTGAAATTGGGGGAATCCTCAAAAGAATTTCTCCTGCAGGTCTTAATGTATGGACAGGTTTATAATGGGAGAGGCAATCTTTCGTTTACAACTTTAGAGGTTACAATGACTGCTTATAAGCAATAGAAAATAGTACTTCCCATACTGAATTACATATTTTAGTTTGTATAATTAAAAACATACTTGATCCATTTTGCAGTAGCTGATATTTCTAGATATTTTTAAGGATAGTCCCATGGAGAAATTATAGTAGTCAAGTGCAACATGAGGCATGCTTGAAGAAACTTCCACTGCATTAATTTCAAAATTGATTGTATTCTATTTCTAGTTCATGCCGAATCTAGACTTGCACAAACAACCCAGGTTCCTGTACAACCTGAAGCTACACAAGTAAGAATCCTTGATAATTAATGGCTGAATATTTCTTTCTAAACCTTCCCCTCCTCCTTATTTAGGAATTGTTGAGCTAGATTGTACAATACTATCTTCATTTGCATGGAATTAGAAGTGGATGAACTTTTTATAATGTACTTCTAGATTATCAAAACTGGGGCAATTAGTTTTCCTTTGAAAACCCAAGCTTTTATCTTTCACACTATTTTGATATATCATCTGGAACTATTTAATATTTGCTTTGGAAAGGAAATATTTAAAAAATGTTTCTGTCAGAGTTCCAAGTAACATCCCCAACAAAAGAAGACTCCAAGGCTTGAACAGTAAAGATGGCTTCCATGGCTGACAGTTTCCTAAGACCCGTGTAAAAACCCTGCTCTGGTTATAGGAGAATCCATAATTAAGTAAAAAATATTTATAAAACTTCTTTTTCAAAAGAATGTGAACCCCATCATACTCAAAATATGGTACAGATAATAACTTAGCATACTGCTTAGCTTAGTATTAATTCAATTGGAGAAGTTACATAGAAAGAAATCTGTAAATGCCTCTATGTACAAACACATGGAAACATCACAATGAGAAGGCAGCAATAGTCTCTTAAAACTAGGATTATACAAAACATTGGGTGGTCTATGCTTGGATTGAAATATGTTTCATCTGGGTATATATTCCAAACACATAGGGGTAGAGTGAGAGACATCAGGAAAATGAAAGGCTGAGTGATGTGTAAAAATATCTAAACAGAGCAGAAGAAAGGTTAGGATTAAATGCTGGATTTTTGTAACACACTTTAAAGCATGGCAGGCCACTATTTTTTTCATGCATTAAACAAAGAATATTTCATGTACTCAAAAGTATACTTTAAGTATATGTCATGTACTCAGTATTCTGAAGTAATAATTATCTTTGGAAATTAACTGGAAGTTTGCTTTATTTTAGTATTTGAATTAGCATGCCATTGTGACTTTTGTTTGCAATATTCTTCCCAAATTAGAACCATGTCTGTAAAGTATTTAGGGTGAATTGAATCACAGCCATTAATTAATTTCATCTAGAATCTTTCAAAATAATGTTTTCTTGCCCAGCCATTTCTAGATAGTTGTTTGCAGCCAGTGAGCATTGTCTGTATAGAATGTATAATTTTTCTCCATTCATATATCACCATCAGCTTCATCCACTTTCATTGAGTTTAAATATGTTAGATTAGTTCAAATACCAATTAACTACTGTAGTTTTAAAAGTATTCCTTTCTAGGACCTTAAAGTGGTGTTTGGACTCATTCAATAAATTTCCATAAAAATTAATGGTGAATAATGATTAATGAGCCATGATTAAAACCACAAATGAAAATCAGAATAGAGTAAGCATTTCTTGTAACTAAAAATCTTGCTAATTTTTACTATCAGTTTCAGAATCACAAATAGACTTTTGGAAAAATAATAAGACTTTAAATCGGTAATGCTTATAGAAATATGCAGAATGCAAAAAATCTTAATTTTAATCCTCTTCAAATGCATGAATTATATTAATTCTGATAAATGATAGTTTAAAGAACATACACTACTTGGAAATAAACTGGCATTTCATTCTGTTTAAGTAACATTTTTATAATGGATATTAATGCTTCCTTATTTCTAGCACATTTGAACAAAACTAATGATAATTTTAATTTGTGCTAGCTCTTAATGTTTCTATGTGACTGACCATTTGCAATGTAATTATGTGAATGCCACATAGTAGGGCAAGCTAATTTTAATAGTTTATTCAGGATGGCTGCTGAATACGGTATTCCGGTTTTTAGTTTATTCTTGGTTTTGTGATGAATAGTTTCATCACTTTAGAGGTAGTTTTTTCTGTCCCTTAAAAAATCATAGAGGAGTATTTTTGAACTGTTGGCCAGTTTTTGTATAAGTAGTACTCGATTTATGATCATAATTTGGAGCAGAATTTCACTAAGCAGTCCTTAAGCAAGTCATCAATGACCAGATCCAATTTTATACTATTTTTATACCATAATTGTAAAGAGATACAAATGTGTCACTTTGCTGCTTCCCCAATTAATGTTCGTTGTTGGGAACTGGCTGGGAAGGTTGCAAATTATGATCAAAGGATGCTGCAACTGGTCATAAATATGAACTGGTTGCCAAGCAGCCAAATTGAAATCATGTGATTACCAGGGTGGTAATGATTGTAAGTGTCAGTAGCAGATCACTTTTTTTTAAAGATTGAATTAATTTTATTTAATTCAATTAAAATTTGAATCCAATGAACAGTTGTAAGTTGAGGATTGCCTATAGCATTCATTCCAGTTATTTTTGAGTTTTCATATAATGAGTTTTTTCCTATTTTACTGTTCATTTTTTATTTATGTCCTAATTTTCTGTTCAGTTCAATACTTAAGCTAAAATATAATACAAATAGGAAATAAATATAAGAAATATAGATTTAAAATTGATGCTAAAATCATTGAGTATTAATAATTAAAGGAGGTTTTGTACTAGTTTTTGCTTCTAGTTACTGTTTTAGGGGTAACATCCAAACAACTTCCCCCTCTACGCTTCCCACATCAATATTAATATTAATGACATCAATTATCTTCTATGGTAATACTTATTTAAATCTAATCCTTTTAGGTATATACAGTACTGCCTTCCAACGGTCAAATACTTTGCCGTCTAGACTTTATCCTCTTATTTTGTCACCTTCTTTCCATTTCCATAAATATTATCTTCTAACCATATTCATTTTCCATCCAAACATAAAAGTCTCCCCAAATCTTATAATATTCTGAATCTTTGTTAAATGAGACATTTGTTAAGTGAGTTTTGCCCCATTTTACGATCTTTCATGCCACAGTTGTTAAGTGAATCATTGCCATTGATAAGTTAGTAACCTGGTTGTTAGGTGAATTTGGCTTCCCCGTTGGCTTTGCTTGTCAGAAGATAGTAAAAGGTGATCACATGACCCTGACACAGCAAAAGTCATAAATATGAACCGGTTGCCAAGCATCTGAATGTTGATCACATGGTCATGGGGATGCTGCAATGGTTGTAACTATGAAAAATGGTCATAAGTCACTTTTTTCAGTGTCCTTGTAACTTTGAACGGTCACTAAATGAACTATTGTAAGTTGAGGACTACCTGTAGCACTTTGTGAACTAGAAGAAATAAAAGTCTTCTAGAGTTTCAAAATATGAATAAATATTCAAAAAAAGGTTGCTAACATAGAGAGAGCTGTAAAACTCATGAAATTCAAAGGAAGGACTTACCGAGAGGTCCTGGCCGGAGTTTCTGTTAAATTTTAAAACTTTGACAGGTCCCCTTGGTTTCTTCCACAAGTGAGGGATATACAGCACCCCAGCCCACGTATCAGCCTTCTCATTCAACAGAACAGCGACCTCAGAAAGAATCAATTGACCAGATTCAGGCAAGTTATGAGACTTCATTATGCTTGGGAAGGGAAAGAGTTTTGCATATATAGATGAGTGCCCCTCTTAAAAAGTCTTGGAAATCATTTATTTTAGATATCGGGGTTGGGGGAGGTTGATAATTTTTAACTTGAATATTTTTTAAAGCTTATCTATTCTGATTCTGAACATTTTACAAGCTATTCTTAAATTTTTAATTTGGGTAGACTTCATTTAATCAAAAGGTGATTAGATATAATTGGTATTTGATTGACAGGGAAATGCCTCTGTAGGTTCACTGTCCCTGCACAGGAAACTACTTTCTGTAATCTTTTCACATTCAAGGTTAATTCAGAGTAGAATGCTAGGATCTTTCTACCCTTAATAAAGAGAGGATACTATGTAAGAGGGATTTTACACTTTTCCCTTTTCTTAGGCACACTTCGTCAGCAACAACCTATTTTATAATTAAAAATGGTATTGATGTTAATATTAGGTTGAATTTTATTTGTCAGGCTTCAATAACCTTAAGTACAGATCAGACACCAACATCATCGCCACTTCCAGTTGCATCTCAGCCTCAGGTATTTCAGGCTGCCACTAGCAAACCCTTGCATAGCAGCGGAATCAATGTTAATGCAGCTCCATTCCAGTCCATGCAGACGGTAAGCATTAAATATATTAATATATTAAACATGTAGACAAAGTTTGGATGTCAGCATCATGATAATGGTATTTTTTTCTTTAAATACTATTAGTAGTTTGTTTTATTTTATTGGTGTCCCACTTATATTGTTTTATAAATGACTCAAGATGCTGAACATGTCCAATACACCTTCCTCCTGTTTTCCCCACAACAACAATCCTGTGAGGTGAGTTAGGCTGAGAGAGTGACAGCCCAAGTTGGCTTTCATGGCTAAGACATATTTGGTGCCTTTCAAGCCTGGTGTCTTAACCACTAGACTAAACTGGTCTATGTTTATACAATATCAGTTGAATCTTGAGTTTAAAAATTCAACTGCTTTTACTTATTTTCCATCTAGGTATTTAACATGAATGCACCTGTTCCTCCTGTCAATGAGCCAGAAACTCTAAAGCAACAAAATCAATACCAGACCGGTTACAGCCAGACATTCTCCAATCAGCCACATCCAGTAGAACAATCAGAACTTCAGCAAGAACAGCAGCTTCAGACAGGTAAAACTGTGAAAAATTGAATGCTTTACTCTTAAAAATATTTAAAGATATGTAATCTAAATAATTATTTACTGATGGTGCTTATATAATACATTGTGCATATTATGAAAAAAGCAGTTCTGTAATATTTGTATGGTTTTACAAAGAGGGAAATGTTGTGGGATAAATACCAATGTTGATGATTTTATATACCAAACTGAACAAAACCCATATCCTAGCTGATAAAAGAGACTCCCTCCCCCCAAAAAAAACTTTAGGAAACTAAATTGATGAAGTTACAGAGTGCATTCTTTAAATTATATGAAATGTAGGGACTATTCTACATGTTTAGGGAATTCAGACTGCCATGTTGGATTTAATTCTGCAAACAATCTTTCTTTAGATAGGTAAACATTTACTGTCCTACTTGGTGGCTCTTAAGCAGAGTACATTGGTGAGTTAGCTTGATATTATTTGAGTCTTTAGGAAACAGGAGTATACATTCAAACTTCTTGTACTGTCTTGATTTTTTTCATTTTAGTGGTTGGCACTTACCATGGTTCCCCGGACCAGTCCCATCAAGTGGCAGGTAACCACCAGCAGCCTCCACAACAGAATACTGGGTTCCCACGTAACGGTCAGCCTTATTATAACAGCCGGGGAGTGTCTCGTGGTGGATCACGCGGCACTCGAGGCTTAATGAATGGATACAGGGGACCAGCCAATGGGTTTAGAGGTAAAAACTTAAAAACCTTTTAAGATTAATTCTGAATGTTTTTCAGAAATGCAGAATATCTACAAGCTTAAGCATTAGAGTAGCATGCTTTAATTTTTTAATAACAAAAAAGTGCAGCATTAAATAAACTTTGTAGTAGTTGCTCTGGTGTAGTATTAGTGAATAAAAAAGCAAAAAGTGAATAAAAAAGCAAAGTATGAGAAGGAACTAATTACAAGTATTTTGATAAACGTTTAGTATGATGTATATGAAACTGAAAGTGACTTTCCCTCTGTAACCTGCTAAATGGCTGCATCTTTTTCAGGGCTTATTACTTCCTTGGCTTACAAAAGCAAGTCTTTCACTTATACAAACTATGACTCTGGTGGTATTCTTTATTTTGGTGCCTGGATTTATTAATGCATTTAAGTAATTTATAATAAATCTTTCATATAATGGGAAATCTTGTAAAATACAATTTACAAGCAGGAATCAACATACTCCTTTCTCCTTCCTAGGAGCCATGGTGACACAGTGGTTAGAATGCAGTACTGCAGGCTTCTTCTGCTGATCCCTGGCTGCCAGCAGTCTGGCAGTTCAGGTATCACCGGCTCAAGGTTGACTCAGCCTTCCATCCTTCCGAGGTCGGTAAAATGAGAACCCAGATTGTTGGGGGCAATTTGCTGACTCTGTAAACCGCTTAGAGAAGGCTGTAAAGCGGTATATAAGTCTAAGTGGTATTGCTATTGCTTGTGGTGCTTTCTCAGAATGCTTAGTAAGGTTCTTTGTGCGCAGAATGCTATTTCTGGATCTATCATAAATATATTCATGTATATTTCATAAAATAATCCTATCTAGTCATTGTTTTATCCTGATTTTTAGGAGGATATGATGGCTACCGTCCTTCATTTTCCAACACTCCAAATAGTGGTTATACCCAGGCACAGTTTAATGCTCCACGAGACTACCCCAACTACCAGCGAGTAAGTGTACTCAACTATGACCTTTTGAATAGAGACTATATAGGAGATTAAATGTTTTATATCTGCTTATGAAGATACATTGGATCTAAAATTAGTTAAATAAAAATTAATTTCAGATTACATTTTAACTTTTAAAGTTGAAAGTACTCTGGGATTCATTTCATCTCTGAGCTACAAATATTCTCCTTTGTTATTACCCTGCTTTATTAGATTATAGATGTACGTTATTTCCTATAAAAGGACTTTCATAGACAACTGCTTATCCACAAAACAAAATAATTCAAAATAAGTGAATTCTTGGTTGAAATATAAGTTTGTAAATATGCATTTTAATCCCCCTCATACCCAATTGCTTGACAAATATGAGTATACTGAATGTTAATGGCAATTAGCAAAGAGAGAAAAGAATCTTGAAATGAAATTCAATAGTCAAGGCTTTTCTAAGTCTGAAAATGTTTGTTTCATTTTGCCATTCCTTAAACATTTTTTTCTGAAACACTAGATTTTTATATTTTACTTTTCACTACTGACTGGTCTCTTTATTTCAGGATGGATATCAACAGAATTTCAAACGTGGCTCTGGACAAAGTGGTCCACGGGGAGCCCCTCGAGGTAATATTAAGTAATGGAATTAGGATTTGAATATTTACAGAGATTCTGGAGTTGTGTATCTTCAGATACTTCCATTCAAGTTTCTTTAATAGTTGCAGTTTATAATTATGGTTAATTAATTTTTTTCAACTGTATATTCCCCTTTCATGCTATCATTTGTTCAGAATGGTTGTTTCATTGTTGCCATTAGTGTGGAAATCAGTATTTTTTTTTGTTGGGAGGTGGGGCTGACCATTCTGGAAAAAAGTTTCAATCCTCTCTCTGGGCAATAATTTGTATTTTGTTGCTGGACTACACAGAACCATAAACAAGCCGATTAGAATTGTATAGCATACCATTGACTTTTTTATCATTTTATCATTCTATTCAAACTTGTAGGACATGTTTAAGGTTTGAGTATGAAATTGTGCATTATTTTTGTACATTCAGGGCATTGCTTCTGTACATCTGAAGTCTTGTTTCTTTGTTGAGAAGGCAGATAGTGGGTAATATTTTCAAGAATTAAATAAACTTAAGAGTTTATGTAGAAATAAATGTTCATCCTGAAAATCAAAAGTCTCTGTCCCAAAATAAATTATTATTTTTATTTTCTAGGTCGTGGAGGGCCCCCAAGACCCAACAGGGGAATGCCTCAAATGAATGCTCAGCAAGTGAATTAATCTAATACTCAAGATTACTTTTAAAACGCCAAAAACACTGGCCAGTGTACTATATACATGTTACCAGAAGAGTTATCTCTGTTTTCCTTTATAGGAAGTTCATAGTAAAGGGATTATTTTCATTGCCCATAAAGACAAGACTACAGTTGTCAGCTTTATATTACCCGGATATGGAAAGAAATGCCGTTTGCGCTGCATGTTCTGTCCTAAGCGTCACCTTGAGCCTTGCACATGAGATCCAGACCCTTGCTTTGGTTTAAAACAAAAATGGCAGTTTCAGAGAGTAAAGAAAATGTCTATAGTTAATTGAACAGGCAGAAATAATCCAACTGACTTCATTGATGTCATATAGTTCTGCAGCAAATTTGGATAAGAATCTGTAAACCCATAAACGTTTTACTCAGACAGTTGATATATTTAAACTTTTACATTAAAAAGATGGAAGAAGCGAAGTGTGGCTTAACAGAACAACAACTACATTTCAGCTTTTTCTGTTTCATTGAAGCGCCTGATTATTTACATGCATAATAAAGAGCCCTGACTAGATATTAAACTGGTGAACAGCTTAGGCACACCCTTAGCTACAGCACTTTTTTTATTAGTCTGATTTGCTGTGGTAAAGGGATGCATTAATTGTTTTGTGTATCTGTTGATATAATTGTGTAAACCCAAAATTAAGCTTTGATTGGCACTTTAAAATTTTGTGTAAGAAATAGAAGATATAATCTGGACAGCCACTTGTGTTTTCAAATGTGAAGTATTGACAGAGATCTCTCCTGAACACATTTCCTGGATAGCAATGCCGTTTGTAAGGATTGGTATTCCTTATCATTCCTTATGATTTGCACATTGTCTGTCATTAATACTTAAACTTGCTGTATTACCACCTTAATACCTGATGCTGGTACTGATGGAAATTAATGGGTATGCATACTACATGTCACATGTCTTTTCCCCCCTGCAGCTAAAAGATTTTAAGAAATCTCAAACCCCTGCTGGTGCCCTTTAAATTGCTCTTTTTTGAAAAACACCAGTAAATGTTTTGATCCATTTCCCCTTTTAAGGGAAATTACAGCCAGCAATTACAGATCCAAGCGAGATAAATAAACATGTTTATATTAAAAAAAAATCTGTATTCCTTAACATATCTTCAATGACTGATGAAAACTCCACAAGCACATTCTTTGAACAGCTTTTTTTTCATTCTCAACACTTAAAGATGATTTCCAACCCAGAAGTTTGTAAGATATTTATCCAGTAAGGTATTTATCCAGTAAGGACATGCATTTATCTGACTTGTTACAATCATCAGGCTCAAAGTTGTCAATTTATCTTATATGGATTGTAATAGTTTTGAACAAGCAGTAAAAATTGCATACATGGTACTTAATGCATTTTTTGAAACCTCCTACACAAGAATTCATGAATTAGTTCAAAGCTTAGTTAGAAGAGTGCTTCTATGGACAGAGCCAGTAGTGCTGTTAATTAATCACATTGGGATTATAGAGTTACTGTGGGTTTTTTTAGGTTAGCAAGTACTGTTCTTTTTGTTTAGTTGACAATTTTCCCTGATTCTATATATGGTAACAAAAAGTAGACTCTTCAGTTACGATAATTAAGTTAATTCTTTGAGAATTCTCTATATTATTAGTATTTGTAGGTACTGTTAATGAAAAAGATCTTAATGGAAAATAACTTCAAATACAGTACCAAAAGCCAAAGATAAATTGGAAACCAAACAAATAGATTATGTAATGCATTTTAAAAAAAACCAAGATTACCCAATGTGATTTAAACAAGCTGCTGTGCGTACAAATTTGTCGACAACTTACCTGTTTATATAAAATAAGCAACTCTTGCTAGATTGGGAAATGAGGCATACAACAAAATTAAACTTATTCTTGGAACATTGCTTTCAAGACAGATTGAAAGCCACAAATGTCCTTCCTTAAACTAAAAAAGTATTTAGAATCGCAAGATCTTTTGATGGCACAGAATTTGGTGTCGGAATCAAGTAATTTGTAAACAAAATTGAGATGACTTTTTAACGGACTAGTTTTATCAACTTTCATGACAAGCTAGTAATATTGAATATAGTGTTTGAATTTAAACAAACCAAACTCTAATTTTTAGAAAACTAGAATTAATTTCCTAAATATTAGAAGATACATTGTGTTCTCAGATTAATTCAGCATAGGCAATAAATTATGAATATGCGCTCTCCTTGGTTCTGTTCTCAGTCTAACTGTAGTCTACTTTATGTTCCTCAGTTCTTAGGTGACAAACTAAAACATAGAAGTAGTCATTCCACTGTTGCAGCTTGAAGAAAATCCAAATATTAAAGAAAACTGCCATGTTTCTGGTAGAAAAGCTACAAGTCAAGCCATTTGTGGGTAGTAAAAAAGATTTGCTAGGGATAGGCTTCATGAGCTTTATCTCCTGTTTTCATTGGTGACAAAGAAGCCTTATTTTGTTGTCAGTTATTTATCTTCATGAATCTACGAATTTGCAGAGTAACAATCCGAATCTTTTTTTTTTTTTTTTGCCTTCCATTCATGGAAAATTGCCTAAATTAGTCCCTGCAGCTTTCTTGGTAAGGTTTTTCAGAAATGGTTTCTCATTGCTTCTTTCTTAGGGCTGAGAAAAGTAACTGGCCCAAGGACATCCAGTTGGCTATGTGCCCAAAGCAGGACAGAAACTCACCTCCCAGTTTTTAACTTGATGCCTTAACCACCACATCAAACTTGCTGTCAAAATCTTTATTACAAGAAGGCAAATAGTGCAGTTTCTGGTCTTATGCTGTACAGCAACAGGGTTATGAGGGTGGTGATTATGTTTGTAAGTGTGTAACTAATGTGTATTGCTTATTCACCTACCTGTCATTGCTTGTGTCTGCTATAGGGAGGGGAGGTAGTGGTGAGGGGGAAAAGTAGCAAGAAAAGAACTGCCTCTCCACTGTGCTTTATAGTGCTACTCTTTTCTTTTCTTTGGCTTTCTTACCAGTAGTGCCACTTTTACCGTCTTCTTCATCTCCTACCATCTACCCATTTTTTCCTAATTTTCATTTGGTGTCCTGATGCTGTCAATTATAATTTACATGTTATAAAACTCATATAGAAAAAAAAAGAACTGAATGTATGTTTTGAATGTAGCTAAAGCTGCTTCAGCTTTCTCCAACCTAGTGTCAAGTGGAAATGAAGGACATTGCAGGATGTTGCTTCAAATCCTTTTGGGCTCGCCAGTTGGAAACATTGCCATTGGGCCAAGTTCTAATTTCCTCCTACACTAATGGTAACATTCATATAAATTAGAAGTTTCCCATTTGTACAAAATTTCATAAGAGATCAGCAGAGGCTAAATTCATATGTAAACCTGAAATCTCATTCAGTAATGCATGTAACCTAACATAACCAGATGGCAATCAGTGAAGGAAAACCTATTGAAACATAATTTTTTAATTGGGTAACAAAGTGTTTTTGTATTACTTTTTCACTACTTTATATAATAATACAAATTTCTGTGTTCAGTATTATCAGTTTATTATCCTTTTAGTCTTTTTCATAAGTAAGCCAAACAGCAGATGTTGAAATTGTAGGCTTTTACTGTATCTGAACAGTGTTAAGTCAAGCATACAATTATAGACATTGAAGCTAATGTATTATTTTGATTGTTGGGTTGTTAGAAAAATGAATTTAAAACATGTTAAATCTTCAATGTATACATCAAGTACGAATAGAACAAATTTGGCTTGATGTGAAATTACATCAAATATATGAATTTTTTTACTTCAAACTGTTAAGACGTTTGAGTTGATGCCCAATGAGTTGCATCTGAGTGCATTTTAAAAAATACTGCTGATATTGATTGCTCTATTGAAGTATTAATGGTGGCAAATAGCCTTCAGACACTGATGACTGACAGCTGAATTTTTATAAAACTGCTAATTGTTCGTTCCATTTGTTTTTCTTACATAATTTATAGTTATACTTAAATAACTATAACTATTTTCCTTGTTCTAAATACTGCTTTTTCAGCTTTCACATATATGGTTTAAAACTGTTAAACTCATGTATTAACTAAATTTAAAATGTGAAAGCCTGTTTAATTATGTGAGAATGTGTTCAAAACCAAATTCATAATACAGACCTATGCAAATATTGTGAGTTTTAAAACTTACAAATTTGAAATTGGTGATTGAGATAGATATTTCTGTCCAAAACTGGAATTAGTGCCTATACAGTTCTACTCTTTTGATTGCAGATCTAACTGGAAAACAATTGCTTTTATTATTCCAGTGAAATAATGACATTTTTTCTATCTTTTATCGTTATGTTTTATTTTTATATGGACATCACTAGCACATTTTACATTAAGATGTTGTCCAAATACATTCTGCTTAGCATGTGTAATTTATCGTCCAAGGTAACAGAATGAATTGTGGCTGGCTTTTAAATATGGTGTATATGTATAAAATCAAACATACAGATTTCTACCTGCTTAACATAGTTAAATTGGGTTGCAATTGTGTATACATTTTAACTGCAGAAATCTGGACTCTGAATATGGTTTTAAATAACAAATATAAAATGGGTACCTTTTAAAATATGATGCTGAGATAGAATTGCACAATGTGAAGATTTTAAACCATCTGAAAAGGAATGGTTTTAACTATCTTTATAACTGTCTTAAGGGATTTTTATCAAGCAATAGCTACTGTCTTGAATATTACAAAATGCAGTTAATGCAATGAACTCAGAAGATTGAAGGACATTTCACCTGATGACCCACAATGATTTTACAGGTGAAAGAGGTTGATACAGGGTGTGGATTAACTCCTTCTCCTACTGTTTTGGATCAGCATCAGATTTTCTCCAGATGGCTTAAAAGTAGATACACATTTTTTATTCTTTCAGGGTATTTCTATCTGAAGAGAGAAGCCATGTTGTCTCCCTGAGAGAAGTTGTCAATTTACACCTTACATGAGGAAGATGCTTTGGATTCACTGTGTTCAAATACGTTAACACTTATAGCAATGCCTTAATTAGTACCTTAGAGTAAAATTTACTCTCTCATATCAAGATAATCTGACTATTGAAAAATCAGGCCATTATTGCTAAATTTTGGCAAAATACTGGAAACAATATGATTTGCTTGCTCATTTATGGATTGATCTCTCTATGCCTCCTCAAATCTGAGATCTTATCCACGTATCACGTATTACACACTTGTAACATTGATAATTACTGTGTTAATGTGTTTTGATGTTAATTGTTGGCCTTTAAATGACATGACCGACATAATAAACAGTTGCTGTAAAGGCAGCAGCATCAACTAACAATGCCAGCTCCATCACTTAACTGTTTCAGTGCATAATGTAAATATGCAGCTTTCAGATTATTTATTTATGGTTGTCTTACAGATCTGATTATGATAAATTTTACCATCTCATTCTCATTAAGTGGATAAAATATTTCAAAGGCAACCAGCATGGATTTTATAATCTACATCAAAATGATATATGCCAAGAGAACTTAACATAAAACAAAATTCTGTTAATTGTTCAGAGACCAAAGTATATAGAGCAACTAACATTTGATTGGTATTTTTTTCAAGTTCAGGTAGAATTTCTACCTATTTTGCTGACATGCCTGTCTCCATGAAAAGCCAAAGGAGGTATTGCAGATCATGCTGGGGATAAGGTATAAGGAGGCATTCAGGTGTATGGGGAGACAACCAATCAAATGTTGGTTTAGGGAAAAGATCTGTGTTCTGATCAAGTACTCATCCAGTTAAAAAACATTCTACAATAACAAAAATTAATGGCCTTGGAAATCTAGTTAAAAAGGATTCCAGATTAAGTACCAAAGCTGGTAGCCTATAAATGCTATCCTTGTACCCCTAAAATTTCACTAATACAACAAATAATTCAAAATCCTTAGAACGTGAAGGACTATTGCCTATTAAGTTATTAAAAAAAGGTTTTGTAATAAAATTATGTGAGCTGTAGCCCATTACAAAACATTGCTTGCTGTTACTACTTGATTTTTTCTGTCTACCACTTCGTTGCAACAATCACTGCTGTTTACCTTTGTTCATTTTCTGACAGGTGGCCACATTTTCAAATCTCTGGGTACAATCTTACAGAATAATAGTTGGAAAGGGACCTTGGAGGTCTTCTAGTCCAACCCCCTGCCTAGGCAGGAAACCCTACACCACTTCAGACAAATGGTTA
>JANHFT010000694.1:163986-176524 GCA_032467955.1 Pseudoxenodon macrops | reverse complement strand
AGCTTGTTGTGCTTGATGTCTGGGTTGTATCTGGTGAGGTTCTCCCAGGCCATGATGGTGAAGAGCGATCCCGTGTCAATCTCCAGTTTGCGGGTCTTGTCCTCTATTGTGACTGATACATGGAATTTCTTCGCATGACCGGCATCTGAGTGACCCACAATGGTTTGGTGGATCCCCCGGCTGTCCTGGTGCTCGTTCCCTTCTCTGCGCTGCTCTCCTTTCCCATCTCGTCTGGGGGGCTCTTACCGGCTGGAGGCCCGTTGTCGGCATGGAGGGGATGCATGGGATTGTTGAATGCTGGGCAGCGTGGCTCAGCATGCTTCTGCGATGTGTCCGTGCTTCTGGCATTGGCGGCAGATCGCGTCTCTGAATTTACAGAGCGGTCGGGTATGGTTCCTGAGGCATCCTGAACAACGGATTTGCCTCTCACCATAGTCCTGGAAACTTCCCTGGTGGGGTGGGTGCATGCGATAGATGCCTTCATCGTTATCCTCCTCTTCATCTGACTCAGGAACTTCTGATCTCCAGTCGGGCTCCTGGTGGGTGCGGTGGATGGCAAATGTTTTCCAGACATTCGTGGCCGAATTATCCAACGATTCGGCAGCTCAGGCCTCGTCAACAACGTCCTTGAACATGGTGCCCTGTTGGACCAGGAGCTTCTTCTGGAGGTTGAGGTCCCTCATGCCCAGGATGATGTGGTCTTTCATCATCTCCTCCAGGTTGACGAAGTCACACATGGTGGCGATCTTCCAGAGGTGGGCGACGAAATCCTTGATGTTCTCCTCCTCACATTGCCACCAGTGGTAGAACTCATGGCCCACAGCTGGATAGGAACAAGGCTCTCTTCTGGCTGTCTGGTTGGTCTTGGAAGTTGTTCGCCTCCATGAACATGCAGAATTGTCCTATGTATGAGCTCCATTCTTCCGTTGCCAGGTCGAAGAATGAGGGAGCAGGTGTGGTGTTGGTGTTGGTTGCCATCCTGAGTTGGCCGATTGCTTAAAGATGGCTACGGATGCCACAAGGTGCCTTTGTTCTGACATCTTTCTTCTAGGATTCCACCTTCGTCGCCAGTGTTAGATCGCGCAGGGAAGAAGACACGAGGCGCAGGAAGTCAGCAACCTTTATTGGATCCTTAGTGGAGGCAATATGGAACTGCCGGCAAGCTGCAGGGAAGCCACTTTTATGGGATTCCCTGGTCGCCTGCCGGCCTCTAATGTGGCTTTAAATTTCCTGCTGCCAGTTTATCCAACCAGCGGCAGTCATGCTAATTAGTCCCACCATGAGGACGTAACACCAGGCATTCTCAAACTACCCACCGCAGGACAGATCCAGCCCGCCAAAGCCATTAATCCAGCCGCATGGGACCATGAGCCTGCCCTGTCCACATCGTCACCCCCACCCGCTGGCCCCCACCTTTTGGCCAAGTGTAGGACTTACATTTGTGAGGGTCGGCAGAGTGCTTTTGTGGGGCGGGGGGACAAAAATGGGGCAGGTAAAGGCCCCAGAAAGCATCTGCGCATCTTGTTTTTGGTCGTCAGAGTGCTGCGGGGGAGGCCAAAAACGGGCCTTGTCCTTTGCCAGCCAAGGAAAGAACTCAAAGATTTGCCAGGGACTTCAGTCCACCATCGTTCCACTGTGTGTGTGTGTGGGGGGGGGAACCGAAGTGTCCCAATGGGAGAGGCTGCAGTTGCTACGTAATTACACCGTGCAATGCTTCGTGGAGGCAGCTTTGCTCAAACTGGGGTGGGGGGCTGTTCAGCTGACACAAACATCTCCTGACTGTTTCTTCACAGTTCAAAGGGGGGATCTTTGCTTGCTCGGAAGGTGAATTTTCTCTGGCCACGGTAAGGCGATTTGAGTTTGGGAGAGATTCTGGGCTTGGAATGAGAATCAATCAGGAATCAGATGAACCTCACTCCACATGTTGTTAGATAGGGCCCAATGTTCGAGTCTGTTGAGATCCATCTGGATCTTGAGCCTATCTTCTAGGCTGTTAGCTATACCTGCCAGCTTCGTGTCACCTGAAAATTTGGTTAGTTCCCCTTCTATTCCTTCATCTATGTCATTTATGAAGATAGAGTAAGAGTACTGGGCCTAAGACAGAACCTTGTGGTACCCCACTGCTAACTTCTCTCCATGTAGTCTTAGACCCATTGAGGACTTTTCACGCACTGTGTGTTGCAGGGAGAATGTAAGTGTGCAAACCCAAGTGCTGCTTCAGAATGTTGGGCTAGGTAAAACCTCCAGTATAGTCTTTTCATCATTATGACTCTGGACATTAGCTGGGAAGTATTTCAGTGCCATTTGATGGAATTCCAAAAGTTCATATTGAGAACGTTTAATAGTGTGTGATTTAAGTGGTACACTAGATTTCCATGGCTCCGTTCTTTTTCCACGGATGTTGTTCTCCCCTTTTCTGCAGCCTCCTTTGCCAGTAAATATTACAATTGTATATTAAACCGATTTTATGTGATTTTTCCTTACTGAGTTTATGGAGATTCATCTTATGGGTCGTGAGCTCTCTCGCTCTGTCTGTTTTTGTTGGCTAGCTCGGTAGTAACATTGCCTTATTCCTTTACACATTTAAAGCTTACTCTGCAACTTATTTTACCTTGGACTGAGCTACTTTTGTGTGGCCTTGGTCATTTTGGGTTTGAGGTCTGCCTTGCCAAGAGTGAACAGTTGATTTTTCAAAAATGATGGCAGCCCTCAAGTGTTCCGATCCCAACCTTGAATTGGAGTTCCAAGTATGCTGGAACTCCAGCATTAAGTGGGACTTGAAAGATTATGCTGCAGCTCCTTTTGGAACTCCAGGCAGCTTGACAGGGAGATTTTTCTTCCTGCTGCCTTGCAGGGGGGAGTATTTTGAGAATGGGAAGAGAAATTAAGTACTTTTTAGGGTTTCTGGGAATGCCAACAAAGGGGTCAAGGTGTTTCACCCATTCTGCATAGAGCCAGCCATGCCTTCTTCCAGATGCGCTCTTCTGTCCTCTGACCAAGTTTCTAATTTCTTGCCTCATTTATTTATTTATTTTTTTGTACTAAACATCATCCAAAACTCACGGGATGTTTGGAGGATTTTACTCAAACAATTTAAAAACAAAGTTGTCTTTGGGCAAAGTCCAGGGTTTTATGGAACATGCTGAGCCCTCATTCTTGTTTCTTGTTGGCTTGTTTTGGCTCCGTCTTGTCAGTGTTCACCTGGTGAGTTTGTTGTTAAAGGGAATGAAGGCAGCTTCGAATGCGGCTCAAATTCCCTACCGGTTGGAAAGATTCCAGCCAAGGGAGCAAGTAGGGCACACAGAGAGAGAGAGAGAGATGCCTGGGTGGAATTTTCAGAGCAGCTGCCAGTCACCGCAGATACGGAGAGATGCCTTACTGATCTAATTCAGCTTTTTTTATAAGGGGCTTCATTCATTCACGTCTGTCGGATCGAATCTGTGTGGTGGTGGAACAGCAGCGGGAGGTAAAGGAGCTTGTGCTGGGAGCGAGTGACTCAGGCTGCCTTAATGCAATTTGAGTCCAAGGTAGCAAGAGTTTTAAATTGCTTCCAAATGCATCCATTAGCCTGCAGAGAGCATAAGGACAGACGTCCACAGATGTTCTTGTTTTAGCGACTGCGTAACTGCCTGCCTGTTCAGATCAGTAGGAGGTCTCTCTCTGGGTACATCCTGCGTATAAAGGGTAGGTTAGAAACGTCCACTGCTAGATTGATTTAATGGGAGCGAAATGTAAAAGAATGCAACACTTGCAGTTCTAAGAACAGCTAGTATAAAATAGTTATTACTGGTTCATAATCATTATTGGTTAAAAGTAGTATGCAGGTGAAGAAAGGCCATACAAATCGTCTTCAGCTTACAGCTACAATTGAGTCCCAAATTTATGTTGCTAAACGAGACAGTTAAGTGACTTTTGCCATTTGCCATTTTATGACCTTTCTTGCCACAGTTGTTGAGCGAATCACTGCAGTTGTTAAAGTTAATCACACAATTGTTAAGTGAATCTGGCTTCTCCATTGACTCTGCCTATCAGAAGGTCCCACAAGGAAATTACATGATCCTGAGACATTGCATCTGTCATAAATATGAGTCAGTTGCCATCACATGACCACGGGGAGGTTGCTGTAAGTCTGATAAATGGTCCCAAGTCACTTTTTCAGTGCTGTCGTAACTTCGATCACTAAATGAATGGTTGTTAAGTCGAGGACTTGTTTGTAAGATATTTAAGTAATTTCTGTTTGAGTTTAGGGTTGTCTTCTGCTTCTACCACTGCCACCTTTGGGGATGCTTTAATTCTATACTGTTGCATGACTGCTACAAAGAATAATAGAAGAATAGAATAGAGCTGGAAGGGACCTTGGAGGTCTTCTAGTACAGTGCCCTGCTTAAGCAGGAGAACCTATACTATTTCAGATAAGTGGCTGTCTTGTCTCTTCTTAAAAATCTCCACTAATGGAGCGCCCACAATTTCTGAAGGCAAGCTGTTCCACTGAAGATAGAATTATTTATTGGCCAATTGTGATTGGACACACAAGGAATTGGTCTTGGTGCATAGGCTCTCCGTGTACATAAAAGAAAAGATACATTAGTCAAGAATCATAAGGTACAACACTTAATGATAAATAAGCAATCAAATCATACTAGGAAATTATCAATATAAATTGTAAGGATACAAGCAACAAAGTTACAATCATAAGTGGGAGGAGATGGGTGATAGGAACAATGAGAAGATTAATAGTAGTGCAGACTTAGTAAATAGTTTGACAAGTGTTGTGGGAATTATTTGTTTAGCAGAGTGATGGCGTTCGGGGAAAAGCTGTTCTTGTGTCTAGTTGTTTTGGTGTGCAGTGCTCTATAGCGTCGTTTTGAGGGTAGGAGTTATGTCCAGAATGTGAGGGGTCTCTGAATATTTTCACAGCCCTCTTTTTGACTCGTGCAGTGTACAGGTCTTCAATGGAAGGCAGGTTGATAGTAATCGTTTTTTCTGCAGTTCTGGTTAATTGTCCTCACTGTTAGGAAGTTTCTCCTTAATTCTAGGCTGCTTCTCTCTTTAATTAGTTTTCAGCCATTATTTCTTGTCCTGCCCTCTGGTGCTTTGTAGAATAATTTGACCCCCTCTTCTTTGTGGCGGCCCCTCAAATACTGTAATACTGCTATCATGCCGCCCCTAATTCTTCTTTGAGTGAGTGAGTGAAATACAGAAAGTATGAGTAGAAATGGGTTGGTAACTTGTAGTTTTCAGCTTAGATATGACCACTTAATCTACTTTTTTTAAATATTTGTAACCCATTTTTTTTCTCTAGGAGCTTAAGATAACTCTCACAGGGAAATCTTGTGACTTAGATGAGCTAAGATCTGCCCAAAATCACCCAGTGAGTATCCATAGCTGCAGGTGGACTTGAACTTCCATAGTCTTCACATAGTAGTTATTCTGCCACATACTGGCTCTTTCATTCCTACCTAATGAGCTTCTTCCACATTTTGAGAAATAAGCCTAGTCTTGAAGTACACACTGTAACAACTGATCAGCTTTCCTTTGTGCGACGGAAAATTAGCTCATTTCAAAGAACGGAAGAAAAAAGGATTGTGTAGACTTTGTTTTTATTGAAAAACACTCTTCAGAATCCTGGTAACAGCAGAAATTGTCTATAGTCAAACTTAATTAGCCCTATATGCTTAATTGGCTCGATATTCCTTTTGCCTTTTGAACAGATAGTGTATGAAACAAATTATTATTCAAGGAGACTGTCATCTTGACATCAAGAAGTCCTAGGAAAATGACTCAGAATTAATTGATCTCAGAATAGTGTTGGAAAACAGTGCATTAGAAATAAAAAAGGAACACTGGGGAACCCATCAATGAGGGGTTTCAAATCTGAGCACATAGTAGAGACGACCTTTTCAAAATTGACCATAATTGGTATGTGGCTCCAACTAAATTGGGAAACCAGCTTGCATTCTTTCAAGTGCTAGAAAATTAGTTAGACCCTCATTTATACTTTGATTTTGCTCTATAATTTCTCTAGAATGGAATAAAACATTTGAAAAGGTAACTTAAGACTTTAGGACAAAACTACTAGAACAAAATACAGAGACCCCTGTCATGTGAGCAGAGAAGCAGAAGCAATATTGTATTTGTTTTAACCAACAATTTTTTCAAGGTTGACTAGAGGGTAATCTATTATGACATGCCTTTACCAAATTATGGATATAAATCTATAAGCAGTGGAGCAATGGCTACTTAATGGGTGTGTTTTAATAGTGTGAGTACAATAATTGCATTTAACATCAGGTTGCAAATACATGTGGGTCGAAGTTGTATTGTGACATCGCTGCACATGTGTCCTTTTGACATAAATTTGGTTTGCAGCGATGCTTGATTTTCAAGCACACTTCATTAGGAGTTCACCCTATTGTCTTTTTATGTCCTTATTGTGTCTGCTATAAAATAGAAATCCATAGAATTTTCATGCATAATATTTAAAATCTACCTGAAAAGAAGCTTGCCTTTCTCTTGAATTATTGCTGGAACCATAGCGCTTCATAGATTTATTTGGCAAGTCTCTGCCCGCAGAAGGAACTCTGATGTCCTAAAACAGAGATCCCTAATCCCTGGGCCGTGGCTCACTACTGGGCTGTCGCCTATTTGGAATTGGGCTGCGTGAGCTAGCTTGGAGCAACAGGCCAGTGGGCACCCTCGCTCATGCAAGTTGACCTCTGGGCGTGCCAGCCCACCACTTCTGCAAGGACTGCCTGTGCACACGCACCAGCCCATCACTCACCCGGTCCAGTTCCCCTCTTTCCGCCCCCCCCCCCAGCTGGGCTGCCCAGCCGCAAAGGTTGGAGACCACTGTCCTAAAGCATACTAAGAAGTCTTTCAAGACCTGAACTGTCCCATGGTATTTTTCTTTCTGCAGTGATCGTTTCTTCAAAAAGGTTAGCTTTTGAATATTAAAGATTCCGTGCCAAGGTGAGGCCGTTACCTGCATCCAGTGCATCTTTGAAGGAAAGACCAAGGAAGTGGCCAGTTCCCCTTGTGGGGAAAAAAACTGAGCATGCTGTGATTTGGAGGACAACGACAATGCTATGTAGGGCTGCCAGAGTTCCCTGTAGAGGGAAGGAGATGGTATGACCTAGTTGTCAGGTGTGATTGTGCCTCTGTTTCATAAATACTCAAATGGTTCTGACAGCTGGCAGCACCTATCTTGCTGGTTGGGAAAGGTCTTTGTCAGAAAGAGTGTACTGCAGAATGGATGCCCTTAAGTTGAGAGAGCCTGAGCGGCAGCTGGAGCAACACATCTGGTAAAACCTTGGAAAATATATTATTTGTTCAGTCTTTCACTCTGTGATGCAAGGCTCAGGTATTTGAAGTGCAGATTGGGGAGAACGATGTTTATCATATCAGCTATATATCTGGAACTTACAGTACTTCTGCTAAATTGCCCAATTGGTTGGTGCATGCCCAACTATCCTCCATCCTAATGCATAGAACATAAGGGATCTCACCCAATGAAACCTGCATAAATCAGTGCATTAGTCTTTAATATGGCCAGCCAGCAGAGATGGTTTTGTTTGTGTTGCACCAGCCCAGCACCCCTCTGGAAACTAAAGCAGTGGACTCACCCAAGAGAACTACTCTACAGTCACTTGTTGGATCATTTAGGACAGGGGTCTCCAACCTTGACAACTTTAAGCCTGGTGGACTTCAACTCCCAGAATTCCCCAGCCAGGCTTAAAGCTGCCAAGGCTGGAGACACCTGATTTAGGAACCACTAAATGGAGACTTCATGCTTTTTATACCTTCCAAGAAATGCAGATTGGCAGCTTTCATGTTAACTTTTACTAGTTGGGTGTGATATAGGAAAGCTTTTTCTCTTGTTGCTTAATAGGAATCTTCTTTCATGGCAACACAGATCTGTCCAGATTAGCCTCTTTCCCTTCCACAAGTTCCAAAGCTGATGCTATTAGCAGCCTGATATTTGCTAACACTTCCGCTAGGAAAGTCCTAGGCTTGTAAGGATCTGGAGGAAAGGGTTGCCTAGGGGATGTGCACAGCAGTGGAAGTTCATCCGATGCTGCCAACCGTAGTAACAGCTTAGGCCCCAGGAGGGTAAGCGGTGCATTCAGCTTGGCCAGGGAGTGACTTCTCAGCAGATGCTAGTGGCAATCTTTTTTGTTGCCTTTTTTTAAGAAGGCGGTTAACGGGATGGGCGATGGCTCGAGCCCAAAGAGTTGGTGGGTGCCTGGTCACAGAGGTCTCCTTTGTGGTCAAGTTTCTTATTGCCAGAGATCAGCATGGATTTGAGAAAACAGGGAGAGTTGTTTGCCCAAGTAAATAAATCAACAAACACTAAATACAGATTTTCTCAATGTGCTTGTGTCCACTTGTTGTAATTCACATGTCTGAACTCTCTTGGCATTTTTTAGCTG
The DNA here is from genome assembly GCA_032467955.1 of Pseudoxenodon macrops. Classification (NCBI taxonomy): domain Eukaryota; kingdom Metazoa; phylum Chordata; class Lepidosauria; order Squamata; family Pseudoxenodontidae; genus Pseudoxenodon; species Pseudoxenodon macrops. Next base: position 168,095 of record JANHFT010000694.1, on the reverse strand, counting down.
CAGCAGCTGTTTCCCTGGTGCAACTTTCTTGGCCGCCCTCACTCAAGCTACAGGGGTGGGAGAGATGCATTTCTTGTGGTCCTGTAACTTCATTAGAAAGGCCTAGAGTGAAATGTCCGCTTAAGAATTTAGGTTTGGGGAGTTTTTTTGACTAAAATAAAATAAGAGCCCCTAAGCCTGTAGAGGTTCATCAAAAGGCTCAATTTCAGTGCAGTACTTAAAATGTCTGAACCTTTACAACTGCACATTTTTAAAGCTGTTCTGCACCTGAAAAATCTTATTTGACTTGGCATAGAAACGCTGTAATTCCTGTCAGTGTCTACCGTAATAGCAGTTTTTGTAAATAATCCCTATTTGCTGCAAAGTTGCCCACTGATGGTTCTCCTGGCTGTGATCATCTCCACTGTCCAAAGCAAAAAGAAAAATTTGATCCATGGTCCAATAAGGTTTCTCAGGTGCAGAATACCTTTACAAAGTTGTAATTGTTCAGACATTTATTCGTACTGCACTGAAATTAAACCTTGTACAACCTCTATAGGCTTAAGGGCTCATATTTTATTTTATTTTATTTCAGGCATACTGCACAGAGAAAAATAGTATTTAGCACTGAAACCATGAGCTGGGAATATACACAATACAATTTCAGAGCACCAGGTGAAGAATGCTCAGACTAGAAAAGTGAAAAATTTCTAATTTCACAAAAGCATTTTAAAAAGCATGCGTGGGCAGGCCTTCCACTGAGTTTCTGACTCTTGAAGATTGCCTGGACAGCAGTTTTCTTGACAAGTTTTTTTTGGGAAGTGACTTGCCATTGCTTGCTTTCTAGGACTGAGACAGTGTGATTGGCCCAAAGTCACCCAGCTGGCTTCATACTCAAGGCAGGACTAGAACTCACAGTCTCTGGTTTCTAGCCTGATGCTTTAACCACTACACTAAACTGGCCCTCTTTTAAAGGCAGTATTTTTGCCTATATTCCTTGCAATCCAACAAGCAGAGAAATTGGGGGGGAAAAGACCGTACTTATATAGCCCATTTTGCTTTGTGTTAAATTATTAAGCTTTACACCATCTGCAAAGTTTAACCAAGTGTCATGTTGTTAATAAAATATGGGACATTTACATAAATGACAACATTAATGTACAGTTAATATAGCAGACATTATCACAATACAACAGATTTTTTTTTGTACAGGTAGCTAAATCAGCTATTTAAAAATTATTTCCCAAAATGACAAACTTTTGGGGTATTTCCTAACTACTTAATGACAAATCTTACACTTTTCTGTGATCTGGAGAATGTGAGGAGCTTCTGTTTGTTTTGCGGATCCAGATGTGAAAAAAATGACAGATTTATAGCTTATCTTTTCTTAACATGTAGGGCTATTCTGCACGTAAGAGTTGAAATGTGTAGGTAATTCATATAGCTCTCACGTTTTGATTCCTCTCCACTTACCCCACTCCTTTCTTGATCTATTTATAAATATTTTAGTTAGGTATTGCCTTTGTACCATGTGACTCACATGCATTATGCAAATGTACCGAACTCTTTAGGCACAGGTTGTAACTGATAAAGGAGCAAGATACCAGAGAAAAATAATTTCCCCCCAGTTAGTTTACCCAACCACCCTGCTCAGTCACAATTATGGCTTGTGTTATTGCTGAACTGCTTCAATCTTTATATCCTTAAACCAAATGTAATAAGTATTTCTAAACATGGTTCATTCTGTAATGAATGCTTTTCTCTCTGTTAAAAATGAAGATTTTATGGTGAGGACATTAAACTCCCAAATAGATAATCATGGGGAAAGCTTCTCCAAACATCTATATATTTGCATGATTTCCATTATTCTTCCATTATCTTCCCTGGAACACCACAAAAACTCTTTCGGCATGTGCCTAGTTTCTTTCCCATTTGACTTGACTTCTTTCCTCCTTGATTAGTTTGACAATCTATCCTTCAAAAAAATATTTGCTTTATGCATATTTCCACAACTGGTAACTGTAATCCCTATGTTAATACTCAATTATCAAAACTATATGCTAAATTACTATTTTCTACTCCATTCCTAGACGGAAGCAAAACGTTGAGTATTGGAAAGAGGGGAAGCATGTTCCTATTTCAGCTATTTCCCATGTCAACCCTTACATTTCAATGCAGGGTGAAGTGTATGTGGAGGTATATGAAAATAATTTGTCCCAGACATAGTGACTTTCTGACTCAACAGTGAGATGAGATGTGCAAAAATGTCCTTGTTCAACTATTTACAATGATTTAATATTCAAATTTGAACCCAGTCAGGCCTCATTCACCTTCACTAGCTAAAATCCAGTTTAGTGAGTCAGCATGCTATCACATGCAGCAAACGGTGCAGTAGCAGTATTTAAATGTGGCTCTCATTCGAAATCATACAATTCAGGCTGCATGTGTAGTCTGCATGGAGATGGATTATTGCTTGCAACTTCCAGTTCTAAAAATGATATGCACAAATATACAGTCTTTCTATACAGAGATCCCTTTAGCTGGAATTCCCTAGTCATATTTCTGTGCATGATGCACATAATTCCCAGGTGGTCCAGATCATAAGCACCAGATCAGGCATTTCAGGCAGTTTTTGCTATAATAGCATTGACAAAGCAAACCCCAGCCCTTTATATACAGCTATATTGCAGAAATGAGAGAAATTCTATCTGCAACAACCAGTATCCTAGATACCACAGTGTGATGGTCTTAGCGATAATGATTTGCACAAAGATGTGGGTAGCTGTAAATATTAGTGACACCAGGTAATGTTTTTTAAAATACAAAAATGGACAGGCAGAGCTAGTTAAAAACTGAGGCCAAATTAATCCTAGAATCTGTTAGGTAGCATATTCTAGTTTCAAAACTAGCTTTTTTTATATATATAGCTCTAGCCCCTACTGAACCTACACGTCTCAGTAGACAAAGCAAAAGCCAGATCTGTTTGCAGCATGGCACTCTGGTGGAATCAGCTAGCCCAAAATGAGACTGAGTAGCCAAAAGTCGAGAGAAATTGGAATTTCTACATTCATAGCCATTTTTTTTAACAGTCCGTCCTCTGGCTAAATGCCAACTGTGGTTTGTGCATTCTTCTAAGCGATCTTTTGGACACTTAGAAGTGAATTTCCCCCTGAGTTCTCTCTGATGCGTACCTAGCGGAATAGTAGCATCCCACCTCAGATTCTGCTCATCCATTTTCAGCTAAAACCGTTGTGGCATGTGAACACTTTGCAGAGTTATTTTTCTTGCATTTGGATAAGTTTGCTGAGGTGGTGGAAGAGGCACTGTTTTCAGAAGCTGGATGAAGCAGCCAGGATGGGGCCAAGATCCCATTTCAGTGCAGTTCAATGAGCAGGCGCTTTTCTTAAGAGCAGGGCCACTGATCTTAGCAATTACACTCTCGAAGTTACATAAACGGAATGAAGTCTTCTGGTCAAAGTGGACTGCAAATCCTGGAGAGGATCCAGGCCCTGAACCCTACTGTTCCTGCCATAGATGAGCTGCTTGAATGATTCCTGCTGCACCAGGGAGTTCATATGCTTGAGAAAAAAGCCTTCGCAAAAAGAGGCCAGCTCTGAGGCATTATGGATCTATAAAAGACAAAAGGATGCTGTGATAAAATACACATTAGGCAGCTGTCAATTATTTCCCACCACCCCCTCACCCTTCTTCCCTCCTCTTTCCAAAGACAGCTTCATCCTGATAGCAAATGCCTGAGAGCATTTCCATCCTGTAGTTATAAAGTACTGTCTATTGTGGGTGTGGGTGCCCACACACTTTCTGTGTGGCTATTCCACAGGGATATTTTAAAGTGGTTAAAATGCTCCCCCTCCCTTTTAAACTCTTTCCCCCTGCTGCTTGTTGAGCCAAAGTAAAGGAAGCCTTAAAAGGGAATGAGCAACTGGTCAGTAAAACTGCCAGGCTAATACATGCAGTCCTTGTTGGATTCACAGGTACATTAGGGATAATTACGGTAGGCAACAACGATCATTAGGAGACTGGAGGCTAAAACACATGAAGAACAGTTGCAGGAACTGGGCATGTCTAGTTTAATGAAAAGAAGGACTAGGGGAGACATGATAGCAGTGTTC
>JANHFT010000694.1:123552-142748 GCA_032467955.1 Pseudoxenodon macrops | reverse complement strand
AGTTTCCCTTTATTTCTTTGTCAGTAAATATAAATTCAACACACACACACACAATAGTTTGTCATGAAAGCGATTGCCTGTGAAGACTCCTGGATTGGGGCTGAAAGATGAAAGTGGAAGCAGTATGCTCTATCCTATATTTGGGTAGACTAGGTTGCCCTGATAAAAAACATTCAAAATACAATATTTCACTTTGCAATTATTAAATAAGAATCCATATCCATTTACCTATTTACCTTTCTGTAGCTGATTTTAACTTACTGGTATATCCAGATTTGCTCCAGCATCAATCAGCATCTGCACCATGGCTTCATCTCCAGCAGAACAGGCATACATGAGTGGAGTCATACCCTTTAAGAACAAAGTACACAGCCAGTTATTTTATTTCCAAAAGCAAAGCTCAGAAACAAAATGTTGGGTTCTATATATTCTACATAAGAACATTTGTTTCCTCACAGTTTATAATGCATCTACGTTATCCATGTATGATATACTTCAGCATAAATATTTTTTTGTTCTTATAAACATTGGAAGTAGACTAGGCGTGGAATTAATTTTCAGTGTAAGGATTTATATTGATTCTCCTGCAGAAATGCTTAAGTGTTGCACATGATTCTTTTCCTTTTCCTTTTTTTTGTCTGTGAGACATAAAATGAACGCATTCACACAACACATGAAAGCATAAACACAGGTTAAATCCAGAAAATTACTATGTCAAGATAACACCTTGGGTTATGAACTGGCCTCAGAGGTGGGCAGAAGTGAGTTCCAGAAGGCATGCTATGAAACACTGAAACGACATTGGTTTACAACTACTATATTTGTTTTACAAATTTACTTTGTCTATAGATTTTTACAATGCCTTCATGATATCAGTCAGATTAATGAAGCTTCTGAAATTCTTCTATTTCCCCGTACAAATTTAGTTACTACCTTCTATTGACTGAAGTCTCCCATAATGGGATGATGCTTTAAGGAAAAGAAAGAGAACTACACATGCACTCAGTTTTGCTAAAATAACTAGAATCAGTTAAATGGTCCTGAATGATGCAGAATATCAGAGTAGCTTTGAGTCAACCTGTAGTAAAAACATTTATACGCTGGTTTGGGGAAATATTCTTTCCCCAATACCATAATACTCTTTACATGATAGCAATAGCATTAGCAATAGCATTTAGATTTATATACCGCTTCACAGTGCTTTTATTCTAAGCGGTTTACAGAGCCAGCATATTTCCCCCAACAATCTGGTTCCTCATTTTACCAACTTCAGAAGGATGGAAAGCTAAGTCAACCTTGAGCCTGGTAAGATTCAAACTGCCAAATTGCAGGCAGCCAGCAGGCAGCAGAAGTAGCCTGCAGTACTGTATTCTAACCACTGCACCACTGAGGCTCTTTTTCTACGTCTTTCTATGTCTATGATTGTAATAACCTGGACTTTGGATTTTGATCTTCCTCATTTATGTCATGAATATTATAAAACTGATTTTTATATACCTGATCATCCATTGTATTAACTCCTTCGGGTCCTAAGGCTTCTATAGCTTGGTTAATCAGATCAGTCCTTCCACAGTTCAACATTCGAAACCCCAGATCCTGCTGGAATTTTTCAGTAGCAGCCTTTGCATCCATTCGCCGGAAGGAACTAAAGCAGCATTCTGGCCTGTGGAAGTGTTACAACCAAACAATACAACCACAGTTTATTAATATTGTTATTAATATTACAGCTGGGATCTGTTGTGATCTTGCATTCACTAAGGAAGAAACATATAAATGAAAGACAGAATTATTTTTGCTTCATATCATTCCTGCTACAGTATTTGTCTTCCTCATTATTAATCTGAGGAATGTTTTACATTTGATATGGCAGAAATCTGAGGTGGTGTAAAGGATTGTATTATTTCTGACTTCAGATAAAGGAGATCATGTTTCTAAATGATGTTTCTAACTCAAATTTCCTACAAACAGGCAATGGTTTTTAATCTCCCATTGTTGTTGATCATTTACAGGAAACATTCAGAAGAGGCATAATTCCTCTTGTAGGCTGAAAAGTTACAATCCTATAATTCATGCTCATCTCACTTGACCATGTGTAGATCAGACATAAGACAGATGCTTTGTTAACCATTTTGTTAACAGATGACCTTGTCTTCAACTCATCCCACTATGCAGGGACTTATTCATTTAATTAGAAAATTTATATGGCTGGCCACTCACTCTCAGTGAGTCTGGAGCTTACAAAAAATAAAAGACCAATATACAAACACCCTAACCCTAATCCCCAGGCAACAACAAAAAAAATCAATCTAACAAGTCACTTAATGGACTCCTTCCCATTCTGGGTTCCCCAGGCCCATTGGCAAAAACAGGTTTCTACAGCCTTGAGAAACTTTGACACTAAGTGGGAGACAATCTAATTTCCACGGGAATGATGTTCCAAAGGAAGGGAGCCACCAGGGGAAGGGATCATCAGATGGATGTTCTACAGCATCTCCAGAAGGGATCTTATCATGTGGATGCTGTAGCACATACTACAGAAAGATTAGGGTCTTATTGTTCTTATTGTCCATTGGAAGCACCAGACTATATCCATCCCTTGGGTCTCTAGCCATTGTTTTTCAGTCTTTTGGCAACAGGAGGGTCCAACTGTGCCAGACACCAATCCCTCCCATTTTTATTTGCCAGATTTGGCAAGTAGCTGCACAGCTGCCAGACTGGGTGAGATAGCAAGAGAACTATGTATATCTTGAGTGAGTCTGTATGCGTGCATGCATGTGAGCATGGTGAAGGGCTCTTGAGGCACAAGTTCTTTTATCTTTGTGTCAGGCTGAAACTACAGATTGATCAGTAGCAGTTGATCTGCAGGGCTGGGTAGGTGAAATTTTTACTTGTGTCCAACGAGCTTCAGGAAGAGAACGGGTATTGTTTTGATGCCAAGGCAGAATAAAGGTTGCAAGTGTAGTCAGCACATTTTAATGTCGACCTACAGTTGTCTTCCATATTGGCGAATTATCTTTAGTCTTGTTGTGTGGTTGTCTCCCAATAGGTCTTTTATATGAATAGTTAGCAGATTCATTTGACACTTTCTTCTGTATGTGCAAATTGAGGTTGTTTGGTCTTTTTTTTTTTAAACTGAGAGACCTTGATGAAATTATCAAAGCTTTTCTCTCTCTAAACAGATGGAGTAGTTATGTTTTAATTGTTGGTGTTGCGTATGACTAATTTTGTTTTTGATTACATCAGATAAAGCAGTTGAGGTTAGGAAGTGCTGTTGCCAAGATAGCAGATTGGGAAATTCCAATGTGTGACTTTTGTTTATTCTAAACATTTGACAGAAATCCATTTGTTTCTTAAAAAGCATTTGCTTAGATTCAGCACTTTTGGAAATGCTAGACTGAAAGACTTGGAAGAAAGAAATGTTGCACTGTTAGCCCATTTCTGAGCAGTTAAAGAAAAATGCTACTATTCTATTCAATGCATTTAATTTAGCAATCTTAAAATTCAATTTATGTATTTGTTTGATATTGATGCCAACTGACTGCAACTGAGTCTTCAATAAAAACATTGTTACACTTTAATGCATTTTTCTTCTTATAATAACTACTCTTCATAGTTTTTCAGAGATCCTTGTGAGTGCTTAAATAACTTTTCAGGAGCCATACAGAATTATTAGAGTTAAAAGTTTTAACTTTCATGCCTAAAATATACTTATATACAGTAATTCTCCAATTCATAAATATAAAGTTAGCTTCATCCTCAAAATAATTGCCTATAAATATTGAGATTTTGAAGAGGTATAAATATTGAGATTTTCATATTAAAGATTAATATGATAAACATATGACACCAAGACAGCCAACAATGATGGAAAAACCGGTAGAATATATAGCAACTGGACTGTGGAAGGAAGCAGGAAGCAACTGACTGTTTGGTATTAGTTTATACAGTCCGTACTAGAACACTCCCTGCCATAATATTGAAGGTTCATCAAAGAACAGCAGAACACCCTAAGAAGATCTGTGCTGAATCACATGGAAGGCCCAACTAATCCAGCTTTTTGTTTCCACAGTGGTCAACCACAGTGGTCAACCTAGCAACCACTAGGATGCCAGTATCCAAGTATCCTAGCAATCATGAATAATCATGGATCTGTAATAACTCTACAGATATTAATTAAACCTTTATTGGAGAGCAGTGGAAAATTATTTTTTGGGGGGGAAGGAAGGACAGAAATGGATTAAAGCTTTTTTTTGAGAGAAATAAGGGAAATCAAGCCTTTTTCAATGAAATGAATTGTTACTTTTTTTTTTTGAGGGAGGAGGGAAATAAAAGGGGTGGGTTTTTTTTGGAGGGAAGCACTCCTTTGTACCCTGGAGGCTCTGGGGTCTGGAGCAGATTGGCTACCATTTGTAAGGCAAAAGGCACAATCTTGCCATCTTGGCTTGACTGCAGCTGTGAGGGTAGCTTGCCACTGCTGTAACACAGACTGAGAGGGAATGTCCGTCACATGGTGCTCCTGCTCTGTCTGTGCTATGACAGCACCGAGCAATTCTCACTACTGTACGTAAGCTGAGGTGACAAACCCGTGCAGGATTACTTGTGAGGCGTTAGTCTGGAATTTTATGATGATTGGTGATTACAATTATTAGTATTATTTACTTTATTCATTAAACATGAAACTCAATCAACTGAACTCAGTCAATTATTGTTGTTGTTGCTATTGTTGTTGTTGTTATTATAACTCAATTTAAATCATTTTGTGTGCACTTTTTACCATGTGCATGGGTTTAATGAGTGCATATTTTAGAAGGAATATATGTTCATACTGCTACAATTCATTCATTCGTATAGCACCAGCTCTTTATGATACATTCAGGTATCCTGTCATAATCATGACTGGCAGCCACCGATAGTTGCCACTGCAATTAACATTGCACTGGAAAAGAGCAAGAAAGATGATTAGGAGACTGGGGGCTAAAACATATAAAGAACGGTAGCAGGGATTGGGTATGGCCAGTCACGAAAAGAAGAACGTGTGTGTGTGTGTGTGTGTGTGTGTGACATGATAGCAGTGCTCCAATGTTTGAGGGACTACAACAAAGAAAATGAGGTCAAAACTATTTTCCCAAGCATAAGTAGGCAAAATAAGAAACAATGGATGGAAATTAATCAAGGAGAGAAGCAAACTAAAAACAAGGATAAATTTCCTAATGGTGAGATCAATTAACCAGTGGAACGGCTTGCCTTCAGAAGTTGTGGTTGCTCTACCACAGGACAACTTTTAAGAAGACTGGACAAATACTTGTCTGGAATGTATAGGGTGTCCTGTTTGATCAAGGGTTTGGAGTAGCAGACTTCCAAGGTCTCTTCCAACTCTGTTATTCTATTGTTCTGTTAAAGTTTTACTGTTCGTGAATTTGGCCAAACAGTTTAAAAAATCAGTAGCCGTTGATTCAATTTGTGGAAATGGATTTTATAGTTTTAATTATCTGTAAGTTTCTTCAGACATTCTTACCATTCTACTTAATATATAACCCCCTGGTGAGGTACATTGGCTGAAAGTGAGCTAAGTAAAATAAATAAGTTAAAGAAAGCTTACAGAGCATGGCTTCATGAATTGCTTACAAACCACTTGGCCACAGAGGGCATATTTACTTTCTTCTGTGTAACAAACTAATATGCTATGTACGTGTGTTTCTGCTTTGTGTGCGTGTGTGCCCTGAGAAGTATTGAAAAGGCTGCACACAGTCTGCACTGGGTCATGTGACCAGAAAAGTGGGGGTTTAAAGTAGAACAGCAGCTTTTCCGAGTTACTGTTTCCAGCTGCTTCTCCTAACATATAGAAATGCATTGGGGGATTTCCCCCCCCCCGGATTTCTTTTCTCTGCAGTTCCAATCAAGTCCAGCCTATTAAAAAATCATGCACAATTATTGTTTTGCATGCTTCTGTCATAGATAATTTGTCCTGTCCTGTTCTGATTTGGGAGAGTTTTCCTATTGGTAGCCAGATAGCCAGAGGGCAGATGGTACAAAGCTCTTTTATGTAATTTCCTTCCAATATTCTGTTGGACTGGAAAGAAGATTGGTCCTGATGCAGACTCTTCAGGATGATAGTGGTTATGTCTATCCATTGCAAGAACTGTTCACTTAATTCCATTCTCTGCTTTCTGTTATTTAATCATTACCAACCTTTTCTTATTTATGACTGCTCTGTTTGATCAAGAATTTTTAAATATTTGGTTAAAAACATTTCAAAATCCAAGTCAACTATTCTTTCAAGGTCATCCCTCTGTACATTTCTTTACACTCCGAAAAAACCTCTAAAGACTATTGCGGCCTAATTTTACCTCACAGAAGCTACGTTAATGCTCTTTCTTTGTGCCTGATCATTTCGCCTTTAAAAATAATGTCCTTCAATTTTCTTGAACAAATTGTGATTTATCTTTGGTGTGTGTGTGTGTCACATGTGGTCATTCACAGTAACTCCAAGGAGAAGCTTGTCCCATTTTAGATGATTATTTTTTTGGTGCGGTAGTTTTGATTGCCAAGAAAAATGATAAAGTTTATAAATCAACATATCATGTGTCTTCAGAAATAATACTGACACAGATTCCATTACAAACAAATCAGCCTTCCGGCATGTACATATAAAATATATTTAAAAACAGCAGCCTTGATTAGAATATATTGTGATTAAATGTAGGTGGAATATTAAAGGTACACCACCTACTTTAATTGTCGAGGTTCACAGTCCAATCCAGGTAATAGCAACCTAGCTGTCTGTCGAATATCATCACTGTCTACGGTTAAACTGCGCCGGTGTTCAGCATAGGTTAGAGCTACTCGCATCCATTCCATCAGAGGGGGCAGAAGCATGAATGGCCTGGAGAAAAAATAAGACATCCATTACTCCTCATGTTAAGATCCATTTCATCTAGGAATGTTAATCATGTATCATACAACTTCTTTAAAACCCAAACTTTCTTATTTCAACATAATTTTACTTAATTATATCAGTGGCACCTACTTTGAAGTAATCATGTCCTCTTCAGTAAACATAGTCGCACAGGACATGTTGGCTAGGATATAAAGTAATTAATGGATGACCTACTTTATATTTATTTTTGTATATAATGAATGACATGCCAAAGTATCATAAAAACTGGAATATGGCCTCTAGGACATCTTTCAAACTTGCCATTGAAGGGAAGCAGGATAAGTAACTTTGGCAAGAAATAACATAACAATTCTACTCCCTTTTGTTAGCCTTAAATTCACTGTGTTTCTGGATGGGAGAAGTATATACACATAATCCTTGATTTACAACTGTAACTGAGCTTGGAATTATACTCCTAAATCATGCCAGTTGTTAAGTGGGTCACCATATGACCACACCCAATTTTGCAACCTTTTTTTGGGTATCATTAGTAAACACAATGGTTGTTCTGCAAATCCATTTTCTGCAATAGGTGTTTTTTGGGCAGAAACAGGAACAAAACATGTTTTTTGATTTAAAAATGTTCTAAAACATGATCATGTGACCAAAGGATGCTGCAAATGGCAGCAAATGTGGGCCGACTGCTGAGGGTCCAAAATGTGATCATGTGACTGTGTGGGTTGTGATTGTGAGAATTTAGAATCAGGGTCATAAATAACCATGTGAAGGTCCATTGTTACTTCGAAGGATGACTTAGCGACCAGCCATAAGTTGAAGACCATTTGTTCTCTGGGAAACATATCAGAGAAGTCTCATGTGGGCACAAGACCACATCTTGCCCACTTCCCCAAGACTTTGTCTCCATGGCCATTTCATACACTCCGCAACAATCAAATATATTTTGCAACAATCAAGTATATTTTTCCAGATGCAAAACAACTTCGCACATGATGTCTCATGCATCGGATTTCTGCAACTTGACAACCATTGAAATGTGTGAACTTTAACTTCTAGAATTTTAGTTTGCATGACCACTGCTGAACATTCTGGAAGCTGAAATTCACACATCTGGATGGAGTTCCAATTGTAGAAGGCAGAAAATCATATATCCACTTCACAGAGAACTGAGATAGCAAGATAATGTGCTACAAGCTGGGAGTTCATGTTTAAAGAACATGCTTCAGCCATTAAATCAGTAGCTAGCCAAAGGCAAGTCACTCTTTAAAGAAGAAACTCATTTTTCACAGAACTGTGGTAAACATTATTCAGTGTTGAGACTCTTCAATACCTTTAATATTTCTCTGAACATCCATAAAAACCCATTTGTGACAATATATATAAAAATGAGTGGGCTATTAAGAAAATAAGCTGATAGCATGAAAGACAAATCACATTAAAAATAATGATGAATAATAACATCTATGACTGGAGCTCTCTTTTTCTAAGCCTTTCAGCCTTTCAACTTTCTGCTCATCAGGAGCCTACCATTTACCATTTTGTCACAAGAAAGGCATGTTTTGTTCAAATCTGCTTTTTGAAAACACAGTATGGCTTCTGCCGGTTAGACTTTCAACTAATCAAGTTAATCTTTTTGACTCATGCTTTTCCAGCACAGCTTCACCAGTTATTTTGTCCAAAGTATTGCCACTGCCATTACAACAAAAACAGTATATGTCTATTTAGTTCCATTTATTTTTCCACCATCCATCTAGGCAGCAAGATCAAGATGACTTAGCATAATGATGAAAAGGTAGAATGTAAATTAGAAGTAGGTTATAATAGCACACACACACATCATCCTGAAAGAAGATAATGGCAAGCCCCTTTCTTTCTTTTTTTTGCCAAGAAAATTGGTTTATGTATCTAATGTGTAACTAGGAATCAAGTTCTATCCACAGTGAAAAAGTGTAAGGTTTTGGAGGAGGAGCTGAGACACAACCCATAAACAGTATTGCTAAAGTGCTGTATGACTTATAACAACCTCACAAGTAACAAACCAATTGATTTTAAAACAGGTCTCCTCATCCTTTAATCAAAAAAAGATTCTTGTGGTGGCTTCAAAGAACCACAAATGATTGTTATGGCCATTTAATCTTAATTTAAGAAGTGGTGTTTAGCAAGGTATGTGAACTCAACCCTTATCTGAGGGCCATGCTCAGCAGATCTGCTATTGGCAACACCTGTCTGTGACAAATGACAGGAACCATAGGGGAGAAATTGGAAAACCATTTCTCAATGCAAATATCCATCTGAAATGCATGGGATATGCTAGAAGATCTGATTACATATAGTTCTCCATGCCTGTATGAAACGTTAACAGAAAGGTAGTTGGAGACCCAAAGAAATAAAATACAAAGCAGAGATGGCTCTAAATATGACTGAAATAGAATATTTTTCCTGACAATGCTCAAGGTGACATATTCTAGAAAGTAATTTAGCATCCACACGGTGCAAAAAGAGCACATACTAGAGTCCCTTGAAATTATATCAGATATAAAATATAATGCACAAATGGGTCATTACTTAGGCATGTTTCAATATCTCCCCTCTGGTCTTGCTAAGGGAAATGATTGTTGGGCTGCAACAGTCAAGAGGAAACAAACTGGCTAACTGATGGCTTTACAACAGTGATTTCGGAATTGCAGAAGCCTCTTGGATCATCAGGGAGCAAAGGCCATTAAACTGTTATTGGGAATTACACAGATTGAGTGGAATTGCAATGCTATGAAAATGGTCACATGACAAAATCCAAAATATAGCTGGCACACGACCAGGGCTGTATGCAAGAGTCATCCTAATGAGGCTTAAGGGATGGAAACTGCATGTGTGGCTCTTAAAAAACTGATTGTAAAATAATATAAAGTAAGAGAAATATATTTCTCTTACTTTAGGTCATGCCTAGCATGCAATGACTTTGTAGGGGATAGTCTTGTATTGTGCTTTTTTTTCAATGGCATAATAAAAAATAGATGCATATATAAATCTGAACAACTGGATAGGCACAGTCACTGCTTGCTAAAATGTTAATCTAAAAACTAGTTTGGGCTTGAAGTACTGTTGGAAGCACTACAGAAACCCGAAAACCAGTTTAACCAGAGATGCCACTGACAAAAGGCAAAAAAAATGAGGGTGTATAAGTACATATTAACAGTGTTACTTCCAAGTCTTTGTAATCTTAGCCTTGTCGGCAAATCTACAACTCCTCTGTTTAATTCTTAAACTAAAAGTTAGGAAGGTAAATAGAATGATAATCTGTCGGGATGATGTTTGTCGTATTCAAGAAACATGTCATTACCATTCTAGAAAGATGCTGGACTTGATTCAGAAAATTAAATATCTTTGAATTGGTTTGGGGCAATTCTGTTCCTGAGAAACAGGGAAGTGTCCTATTCATCCTTCATCAGGACATATATTAGCATATGCTTGCTGCATCAAGGCTGACAGCTGCTGTATGTCTCCCGCTTTCTTCTTGCATCAATCCATGTAAAACACATCATACATACATATGATGCAAGTATTTCCCCCTTCATGAAAGTAACATGAATTTTAGCTTTACCTACTGTTCTTGAAGCATTTACAAGTGTACATTATGTTTGACTGAACAACCTGTAGAGTCATAACAATGTGAAAAGTCATCTGACACAAAGGTCTTATTATTCCAGCAGTTACTTTTGCCAATAATGACTTTTGCAGAATGGGATATACTCGTCCTATTAATATCTTCCTCATATTTTCCCCAAAATAAAATCATAAACATCCATCTTAGCTAGATTCATACACTTCTAGATTTAAAACAGGAGGCTGCATTTGGACTTAATACAGAGATGTATTATGGTTTGGCATCATAAGAATGAGCTGCAGTGAATCTTGCAATTGCTCATAAATCTTCCTCTTCCAAGTGAAGAAGAGTTTGGAAAATTTTGCTGCCATTTTTAAAAAATCTTACCTGCATATTGATCTAAATTCCAAGCACCAAATTGTGGAGAATCTCAGTTCAAATAAGCCAACAGTTACAATTCACGATGACTTCAGCTAGCACTAGTTAAGATGAGCTATTTGTTAAAATTCAAATGACACGTTAAATTAGGATAAATCTAAATGGAAACTGCTAATCACCTTTGACCAATGTTAGAAAAGGAGAGGGAAAAGGAAGGATGAGTTTGAGCTTCCTTAGCCTTGCACTAAATCATAGATTTTAATTTTTTTAATAGCAGATATTCTTTCCACTGACATTTAGGAAGTGGTATGACATGCTGAAAATGGCATAAGTTGGACAAAGGGGAACCTTATGCGAACGCTGTGAATCAGAAACTAAATATGCATTTGTGTCCACACTTTCCTGGAATTGGACATGTGTCCCTATGAAAACAGGGAATCTCACTTCTGAATAAGCATACAAAGAATCGTCCTTTAGAAACAAATCTGGATTCAGGTTTGCTTATATTGTGCCCTTGATAGTTTTATAACCCACTACTCTGACGTATTTCCTCCTGCTAAAAAATTAAATGACAAATTAAATGACAAATGTCCTAGCATTGCCACTCGTTCCATTACTGCACATTATCTAAAATTAAATCTAAAGAACGCAACACAGGATAAAAACCGCTCATAAGAATGTGTGCAATTTCTAGTATCAAAATTCTCCTACCAAACACTTTTCTCCCACAAAGTGTTTATTTTAATTTTAAAAGCTTTTTATTCATTTGTTCGGGAAGAAGACGAAACGTTAAGATGAAGATAAAGTAAAAGGAGTTAGACTGTAAAAGATTATAGAGAGATTGAAGATTAACGTTGGCTTCCACTCACTTTTCATCGGTTAACGTAAATGAAGCTAAGCCTTTGCAATGAAGGATATGCATAAATAATAGGATGCACAGCATAGCTTTCTAAGCTTCAGTAAGTCTTGGTTTGGTATAGGAAGCTTCTCCCCCCAAAAAAAATTATGGCACCCCCTTTAAAGCAATAGAGGCCATAAGGCAAACAAAGACAAAAGAAATACAACTTTTTGTTGTTTGGGGAAAGATTAATTATACCATATTATGAACTGGTTCTTTTTATACATTTTAATATTAATTATTAGTATTTTAACTTTTAATGTCTGATGTTTTAATGTCTTAATCCTGTAACTGTTTTATTTTATTATTTGAGGTATTGTAAGCCACCCAGAGTTGCTTGGCAGAGAGCTGGGCAGCATACAATTTTTTTTTTAATTTAAATTTTTCCTTTAATTTTACAAAACGCTATCATGAATTTAACAAGTCTGTAACATTTTCCATATGATTAACAATAACATTTAACATTCACTATATTATATATATTCTAATTAACCAATCAAACTCTATATATATACATTTCTAATTTTTGTTTCTACTATCAGTGCATCGGTACCAGATCTCCCATACCGCATAATATTGAGATTCATTAGCAAATTTAACCAACCAACCAACCAACCACCCTTCTAATATACAAAACCTGTTAATTTAGTCAACAAAATTGCTGAAGTTGTGGGATAGAGATGCTTCCCCCAAGTTCCATTATTAAGCCTACTCTTATTTATTGCAGTAGCTCAATGTTAAAGTTGTACTGCTATGCGTAAAAGGAGCTGTACCTTGTATTGAAATGAAGCAGGCATTAATTGCATTTTTGTCATATATCACATTATATCGTATCATGAATTGTGTTACATCATAGTTGCTTTGAGAAAGTCTACCCAATTGCCGTTTTTAAAGAAAATGCTGGAGAGAAACTCTTCTTCTATAGCTGAAACTTTCCTATCCAAGTAAATATGTTTAGCTTCAAGAAAGAACAAGAAAACTTAGCACCAGTAACTGACAGGAGAACTGGTTTTGAAAATTCTCAGTGTATTTTACTAATTTAGCACAATTAATTGTTAGGGAATATACATTCAATTCAGCTGTAACTTTATCAACAGCCTAATTTGACCGATAATGTATTTAGGTAACAAAATGAATTTCTAATCATAGACAGTGACAAAAAAGAAGAACTTTCAGAGAAAATGGCTGGCTACTATTGGAATTGAGTTAAATCTATTTTTTGAACTACAGTATTTGATTGAGGCCACATTTGTGCACAATCTGTTGTTGCTGTGCATGCAGACTTTGTATATAACTCAATTCCCATTTGAAGTGGATGCCAGTATTTTCTTAGTGGAATGCTAAATTAGGATGTGTGTCTGTATGTGCATTTGAGTGTTTGTAGAGGATAATTAGCTGTTGTCTGTGAAGGGCCCCAGAGATCATTTTACTTGGAACTCTGCAAACGAAAAAGTCTAATATTTACAATTCACAGCAAATACTTTATTTCTGAAGACCTACAGCAGGCTATGAATATATTCAAAAATAAAAAAAGTCTCTGTTATCTTTCAGAAAAATAGGAATTCTTGGCTTTTTCCCATCCTAAAGGAGGTATGAATGATATTTTTCTGGTTACTTATTTTAGTTTGGATTTTAATTGAAATTGCTTACCTGTTTTGTTTTGGGGGTCTATTGTTAGCCACCTGGATTTACAGTGTCTGAGTGGTGACATAAATTACTTCAAAACATATACATACATATGTTCTGGGGAACCTAGCAGAAACTAGGAAAAACCTGTATTCTGATAGTTAATAGATGGTTCTTGAATAATAATGTTAATATCAAGACTGACATACTTTGTCTTTTAAAGGTTAGAGTTCATTTTCTAGTGAACCACAAATTCCTCCCAACTAAGATCCCTGGAGAAGAAAGAAGGCAATATTATGAATCAGATTCCTTAGCTTTAGACTATTTACACTAGTAAAAGAAATTTCCTATTATTGGTGGTAGGGGAACCATAAAATATTCTATGAGAAATGCTGAGGAAACAAAGATCATTCAGAGAATGAGTTGGAAAGTGTGTTGATTGCTTTGCAAATGAGCCAGATGTCACAGTACCGGCATAAAATATTAGCATTAATTGGTCTCATTCCCAATTTGGAATTGTTTGGGAATGGATCTGTATTGACCTAATGAGAAATTTTATTTTTAAAAATACATATACATCAAGTTTCATTCCTTTCTTCGGCTCTATTATTAGCATTGACTTTGTTATGCCACAAGGACAATATAAATGGAAGTTAAACAACCACTTTCCACCATTAGAGCATTATCACAGGCAGGCTCAGTGCCATATGTGTATGTTTAGTATCACTTAATTATATAAGAACAGACCACATCATTCATTTAGAAACCACAGATTCCTTTATCCTGGTGTCTCTAATTAACTCTAATGGAAAATTATTTTAACCATAATGGGTTGGGGTAGGCAGTGATGACTAAAAAGTATCCCTTTTTTATCATATCTTTGGCAATGGTCTGCACTCTGCAGGAATGATAATTGGTAAAGTAGTCCTACTTTCAACACAGTTTAAGTAACTATGCTTGACTCTAATGTTGATGCCTGTTGGCTGCCAGCCCCTCCAGTAGCTGAATCAGAGGAGGAGGAGGAAGCTTGGGAGTCAGGGTCAGCATCAGGGCAATGTGGGAGCTCCGAGGGTGAAGAGGGAATGAAGCTGGCAGAGAGAGAGAGACAGACAGACAGAGGTTGAGCCTAGGTCATCCCTCCACCTCTGTCAGCCCTCATCCCTCAGATGGAGAGTCAACAGCCCCCAGGTCTGGAGGTGGTTGATGAAGAAGAGGGGGAACAGCTGGATCCAGTGCCTGATGCCCGGCTGCACAGAAGGCAGAGAAGAGGAGAGCAGTGGAAAGTCGTTGGCCGATCCTGGGGAAGGAAGAGCCACCATTGCTAGCAAGGTCCACCCTAGCTCTGGGTATAAAAGGCAGGGGGCGGAGATGAATAAATGTGGCAGACAACTATTCATCTTCTGGCCGGATGGACTTGTTAGCCTTCAAGAAAAACTTTTTGCCGGGGCTACTGGCATTCCTACTAAAGGAATCTTTTGAGTTCATGTCAGAGGGTTTGTCGTGTTTGGGGAGCTGGGTCAGAACATGAGGTTTATCTAATGTAATTTGTTAGCCTGATATTTATTCAAGAAGTGGCCTGATTCAGTAACTGAAACTTCCCATTGGGAAAACCAAAGTTAAATTTGTCTTTCATTATGGAACAACCTAGATGACTTTGAGGTAGTCACTTCCATGTGCATAAGTGCAACAAATATTAAAAACTAATTGGAAAATGAAAAATGGAATAGAAAGCAAGGGCAGTGGGAAATGTGTGGAAAAAAACACATATTTCAAACAATTATATGTTACACAGTGTTATCATTTATTCATTTTAGTGCCGCATCACTCTCAGAAGTACACTGGATTTCAATCCATTCACCTCTGGCATTTCTAGTCCAGGATTGGAAAAATGGAAAAACCGTCTTCCACAAAACTGGTGCCAGAAAGGTTGGGGACCACTGAATTAGATGGCTCAAATAAGCAGTAATTGTGTAAACTGGTATTGTGGGGAAACAGCTAAGGCAGAGCTGGGCGCTCATTCCTCACTATTATCTTCTTTTCAAGGCCATGTCTTCTTCCCCAAACCATGGCTTGTGTGGCTTCACTTCTTCCTTTCAGCACCTGGCTACTTCTCTGCTTGTGTGGCGCAGGCTATCTTTCTCCCCTACAATTTCTGCAGTACTGCCATTCTGGATTGTCTCCATACAAGCTAGCACTGCAAGTGAGACATAAGGCTGGTCCTGCACAAGCCAGAACTATGGAAGAGAAATTGGTTCCATGGGCAATGAGACCATGGAAAAAGGAGGGTGGGGCTCAAAAATCTGGAACAAATGGTAAACTTGGATGTATGATCACAAACTGTTCTATGTGCCTGGCCAAATGCACATAATGGAGATAGATAAAGAAACTGAGATAACAGTACCTTGCAGGTAAGTCATCACAGGCCTCATAACAGGCAAACCTCAGCAGGTTGCATGGGGCCTGCAGGATGTTTGTTTGAGACCCTTGTGCTAGAGCAGGGTGTCAAACTGGCAGCTCATGGACCGGATGCGTCACCCGCAGACCACGCCTACCCCAGCTCCGCGAAGGGAAAAACACTGTGAAACATCACATGATGGCAACCTGATGCTGCAAGTTTGACATCTGTGTGCTAGAGAGTAATAATAAACGAGGGATACTGACCTCTTAACTGTATTAATCAACTTCATAGACATGTCTGATTTGACACTGTGTTTAATAATAAATAATTACATAATAAAATTTATAAATAATAATAAAAATAGACAAATCACAATTTAAATCCTAGATTTGTTTAGTTAATTCAATGATCTAAGGAAGTGAACTGTCATTCATAAAAGCTCATGCCTTTTAATAAAAATTATTATTCACTAATGATTCCTTCCAAAAATAAACAATAAGCATCTGTCGCAAAACAATCATATGTTAAAACTGTGCACAGATTCTACATCTCTCTAAAGAAAAAAAATGCTAATCAAACCAATGAGATTTTGTGAAGTCAAAGGATTTTTTATTCTCCCCAGTTTTGTTCATTTATTTGGAAAGATATATTAGAAGACCTCAGTAGCTTCTCAGAGCACTGAGTGCAACTTAATGTACGTAACTAAAGTAAAATGATGGCTTACTAACAGGATGCCATTTAGGAAAATTTAAAAAAAAGATGCTTTTACAATAGCTTTACTGTATTTAGTTTAAAGCTTTTATCTCAAAGTCACTTAATATCCTGGAATATAAACTAGTGTTACTTTCCCTTGGGCTCTGTTAAATCTTAATTCTTTAAAAATAAATTATTAATACGTAAACTGTATCTTTAAATGTTTGTTCATTTGTTAGCAGGCCTTAAGTCAGTCAATTCCAACTTGTTTAGGCGGATGGGCCTTTTGTGGTTCCTTTGCAAAATGGCTGCTGCAGAGCTTTGCCCAGTCATGCTCTGCCATATGAAATACTAACCATCAAAGTGTTCTAATTTGTAACTGGTTATGATCCTGCTCCTGGTCCTGCTTTTCTTTAGGGTTTTTTTTCTGGGCACATAGACAAATTTCTAAACTGGATTGCAGCTGTTCTTTAATTTAGCTTTTCAGCTTACAGAATTCTTGTTCGTGAATAAGAAGTTAGAGACCAGTGCTTTGTCAATTTTTATACTTAAAAAATAATATTTTAAAATATAAAGGTTCAGGTAGGATAAGGAGCCTGGAAGATCCATGACCTATTGGACAACCACAATACATTGAAGCCTTTCAGATTATATGCTTTATAATTTATTCAAGTTATAAGAATAAGTCCTCTCTTTCAAACAGGAAACTGTTACATCATATTAAAAAAAGGCAATAGCTAGGAAAGAAAAATGAGATCAATCTTAATCTGCACTATGTATTTGGTGCAATGATCCAGTAGCTAACCAAAATACTTTGCAGCTTTCTCACCCATACGCTGATTTCCACAAAACCTTACACATACTATGCCTGAAAACTAGAACAAGATTCCTTTTGTTCAAATTAGTTGCTCCCCTCCCTTTTCCATCCTACGCTCTGTTTCCATTAAACTGGCATTTTCTGACTTTTGCAGTATATTTCTAGATGGATGGCACAGTTTCTCTTAGTCCTAACACAAAATGCTTATAATTATCCATCTCTCAATCAGTCCACCCAATCTAATGGGTATCAAGTCGGACAACTCTATGGTTACAATTATTTATCTTATTTCTTTGCTATTGATAGAACCCCATAAGGGATTATACTACAAGGTAAGTTAGATATTGACAAACTGAAAAGCTCATAAACCTCTGCCAATATTGATTCCAAAAACAACGGGATTTTTCTTTTCTGGTATTTCCTAAAATGAATTCAGGTTCTCTTTGTATAGAATGGAATAATGCTAAAATGAGTGATGGAAAAGTAACACAATTATACAATGATGTAACCACACCCATTTACTTTTTGTACATTAAAATATATCGCTATGTAATGAATCTTTGTGAAATCAAAGAGGCACTAAAGCACACATACATATGAATTCTGCCAACATACGTTCTTTGATAATGGGATCTTATAGATATTATTACCCTTAGGCAGAAGGGATTTGCTCAAAGAGCTGGGTCACATTTTAGCACACAGGTGCAGCATTCCAGCAGGTTGGAAAATATCATTCCAGTCACAGTGGTAGACAGCTTTCTTGGTATCTACATTTAAATTAACACATGCCTATATTCGGAAACTTTTTCATATATGTTTCAGTAACATGGGAAACAATGTGGTTGAACTGGGAATGCAACAGGAGTGAAATTCGACTGGTTTAGACCAGATTGCGGGTACCGGTAGCGGTGATTTGAAATGGTTCGCCGAACCGGTAAAAACCACCCCTGGTTGGCTCCGTCCACCCTGCCCAGTTGCTGCTCATCCCTTCCACTCTGTTTGTATGCCCAAGAAGAAGGAGAAGACCTGGCAGAACGTTTCTTCCTCCCTTCGCAGCGAAGGGAAGGGAGCCTGCTTGGAAGGGAGCTGCAGCAGCCTGCCTGTCCCTTTAAGGTACTTCGACCCCCCCAGAGGGAGGTGGCTATTGGGGACCATAAAGGGAGCAGAGAATGGAGGGAGAAAAGTTCGGCTTCTCTCTGCCCCAGCATTCAACGATAAATGCTGCAGCAGAGAGAATCCGAACTTTTCTCCCTCCATTCACAGCGGAGCTGCTGCAGCCTCTCCCTTTAAGGTATTTCGACCCCCAGGAGGGAGGGGGCCGAGGGTGGTGGTGGACCATAAAGGGAGCAGCTCTGCTGTGAAGGGAAGGAGAAACGTTTGGCTTCTCTCTGCCACAGCATTCAATATGGCTGCTTCTCTCCCTCCTTCTCGGGCTCAGAGGCACAGAGCTAACATGAGAAGGAGGCTAGAAGCAGCCAGGTTGAACGTTAGAAGACTTGGCCAAACTTTTCTGTGGGTTCTGTGGGCGTGGCTTGGTGGGGTGGTGCCGCCCCACCTTGCCGTGAGTGACATCAAATTGGCCATGCCCACTCAGTCACATGACCCATCACCACCAAGCCACGCCCACGCAACCGGTAGGGGGAAAACAATTGAATGTCACCCTTGGTCTGGAACTCTTTGGGTTCCCAGAGAGGGAAGCTTCGATAGTTGTATGGAAATATTTTCTCCCGCCAAGTTTTGGAAAGAAGGTAAATGTTGGTCACCTGAGCTGCCCGTCTCTCAAATGCTTCAACAGAACTGGATGGCAGCCTCTCCAAATTGAAATGCTGTAGAAGATTTGATGATTTGAGAGACAGGGAAAATGAGTTTGATTTTTTTTTTGAGGATTCC
>JANHFT010000694.1:98972-121307 GCA_032467955.1 Pseudoxenodon macrops | reverse complement strand
TTGTTAAAACTATATAAATGTAAAGGTTGAAAATGTGTACTCTGACAACTGATGTAAGCTGTGTGTGGGGAATTGGGGGGATAAAAATAAAATAAAACATGATTGGGGAAAAAAAAGAAAGAACACATCCTAGAGCTGCTTGTCATCTGTTCCTAATGTGAAAGACATTATGAATGGATTATTTGAATTTTCTCTGAAAAGCAAACAAATATAAAATATGTACAGAAAACGTTGTGCAAGTAAGAGTGATTACACTTGAATTTGTATTCAGTGTAGATTATTCGGTAATCTGATTGCTTCAATATAAATATAAATGATGTATTTGCATTATTTATGCATACTTCATTTAATAAAGGAAACTGGTTTAGGATTTTTACTATAATAGCTAACAAGATTTAATATCTTTGATCTAAAAATGATTTTTTTCCCCCAAAAATATATTTCTAAAGGTGTGTAGATGGAATGTATTGTTGATTATGTTAATTTCAATTGACAAATTATATGAAGGCCATGCATTTTTCATATTTAGCATTTCGGTAGCCTGATACTATAAATAGCAATATTAAAGGAGTACATTAATGTGCCTGATATTAGGAGTAATGAAAATAAAAGACTTTATATTAATGTAACACACCAACAGTAACAGTTCTGTGCTGAACTCATTCTTGAGACAAAACTTTAGAAATACAGTAAAATACATTTACTGCAAATTAGAAATGTTCAGATTCAGAATAAAATTTATATGAAGGAAGATTTTTCTGTATTGGCCCTTTCCCAGGTTTCCAAGAACAAATTAGTTCTATAAATGTATAGAATCAGGTTTTTTATAAAGAAGAAATGCTTCATTTAGCATAGGTAAAGCTGCTATGCTATATTCAATTTTATGTTAATAGCTTTCCACATATGCTTGCATTTTCCTTTTGCTCTTTCTGTTCTACTCCTTTATATTTGCCTCTTATCTTACAAAATGTCAATAGTTTTGTTCCAAATGTAGAATTTTGAAGTGGAGTATTAGCATGGAACTGTAAATAATTTTTAAAAAATGGTAATTTCATGAAAATTTGGCAACTACTTTTTAATGTATGGAGAGCCAATTTGGTCAAGTGGTTAAGGCACCAGGTTAGAAATGAGGGAACTATGAGTTCTAGTCATAGTTCCCTCATTTGTGGCTCTAGTCAAGCCACCTCACACAATTGTTATTATACAGAGAATCAGAGGAGGAAGACGTGTTGGATATATTGAGTTATTTATAAAACTAATAAAGATGAGATAAATTAAATAACCCCTGTTATTTGGTTCTATACCATCAACAGTTTTAAAAGAAGAGATGTGTACCACCTTGCTGAACCTTCATTTATGCTTGAATTGCATAATAATTTTTTTTGGAAACTTCTGCTTTGATTTTGATGGAGGTATAATAGAAAGGGAAGGGAAGAAGAAAAGGACTCACTTTTCAGTAGCAGTTTTGCTAATAAATGTTAACTTGGCTACAACCCATTGCTTAACAATAATTCATAAGTACAGATCATTGATGCCTTCTGTCTATTAACCCTTATATATTTAGAGCAGGGGTTCCCATTCTCCATAGTGGTGGATATAGCCTCCAGGAATGGGTTAACTCTGTCTAGTAGCTGATTGGACGGAGTCTGTCAAAGCCGTTAAGGACACGGCTCTGTTGCCTACCTTGCCAGCTTTTTTACTTGGTCACTCAGCGAGGACAGTTGTGCCTTCCATCCTCTCTTAGTGTCAGGTAGTTTTTTTCTTCAATAATTCCCTGTAAATCTCCAGATCGTGAGTTTGTGATTACAGCTGACCCCCAGGCAATCAGGTGGAGTCACTGTTAGGGAAGGGGGCGCGCGCAGGGGGGAATTGCCCCAACAGATGAGCTTCGGTTCCAGCTAATTGCCGCAAGATCCCCTTCCCTATAGATACCATCGGGAACTCTCCGTTCATAGCCTACCTTCTTTAGCCTTCGTTATCAACCTCAAAGTGCTCTGATCGGCTCACAGGTTCCCGCGCTTTGCAACAGCAGTTGCGGCAGCTATTTTAAACACTGCGCCGCTGCGTTATTGATTCTACCAAGCCCTCAGTTTATTCAATATGCTAAACTACAGCCACTCCAATCCATGGAAAAAACTTTCTCTTTTGGGTCCAAAAGATTGGGGGCTGCTGATTTAAAGGATCCTTGGTAGATGCAACTTTTAAGAAAAAAATATTGTTTAAAGTAGAAACAGGCAAAAGATTGATCTTAATATGTATTATCTACCCAGTAGCTTACCTGCTAGCATCTATTATAGGAATTCTTGCCATTTCCTAATTTTATTACTTTTAATGGTAATTACTTCCACTGACAAAAATTAAGCAAAGTTTGGGAGCAGTGAACAAATAAATATTATTTTGGATTCTTTTAATTCAAAATGTTAGAATTAAAATGCAATAAGGTCAATATCTATATTTTAAAAAAGTGTACCAAGTTTAACAATTTAGCTACAATCAACTAAACTACTACCAGCAGGCTAGCAGCAACTGTGGATCAATGACTAATTTCATGTATTTGATTATATTTTTCCCCTTAGCAATATTTTCTTGATAAATTTACATATCTACAAGAAGTTACTTGTATCAGGAGGTTTAGGGAGAAAATCAGCCACAAATTGCATTTTCCTTTGATCAAATTTCCTTTCATGTCAAGTCATATAAAATTTATATTGCTTATAGCAGATGGCAATGAAAAGGTAAAAAGGAAATAGATAAGATGTCTTGTATTAGGAAAGCATAGGTAGCTAAGAGTTTTGGAATGCACAATCAAATTTATAGATTTATCAAATTTAGTGAATAGCTATTTTTTGATGATAGGAAGGACCTCTATGTCATGGTGGAGGAGGGCTTGACCTTTTTGTCCTAGTATTATTTTCCCAATGAAAGTTCTCAAAGCGATTTTCTCTATTATTAGAAAAAATTGGAAGTATTCAGGCTGCAGGGATAAAATACTGTTTGGTTCTGGTTGCTGGTGAATTCGGTTGAAAGAATACATGAGCATATATGTCCTGATTGTTAGCTTCTTATTTTCCCATAAGCATCTGTTTTCAACTGGAGAAGGATCTACTACTAGTCTTCATTATCAGTCTTAAATTTTATCTCTAGCAGCTATTTGAAGCAAGATATAAAATCATGGAAATCTACCATGTGGTATCTTGTGGTATCCCAACATATATAAACTTAAAAATAAATTTGTATAAGATGTACATACTTTAGTTTTGCTATTTTATATTTTTAGGGAGGAACATATGTAGAGCTGATGAATTCCTTTGCAACAATTCACTCTGTAAACTCTATTTTTGGGTTTGTGATGGAGAAGATGATTGTGGAGATAACTCAGATGAATTTCCAGAAATATGTCGTAAGTTTGTGGCCTACAGTCCACAAAAGCATTAGCAATGAAATATTTAATTAATCACAAATTATCTATAGTTTTTTTCTTCAGTGCTACTCTTGTTTTCCTTTGTCTTTGATTTGTATGAGAAGAAAATTTATGTCTTGAGATTACGTACATATTGTATACATTACATGTGAAGCAGGCAACATTTTGTGAAGATCCTCAATATGTTCAGAGAGTTTCTCTTTATGACTCATGAGGAACATAATTAAAAGCTTTCCAGCATATATTTTTTTACCCAGTAGACATTATTTACATTCAATTAAAAGTGATACTAAGGAGAAGTATATCTAACAATTTAATTACATTTTCCCTGTTTGATGAAAGCAAATAAATATGTAAAAGATATATTCTCTGCAGAACCAACTAATATACATTTTTGATTTTTTCACAGTAAATTTTCCATGTCTACCAGCCAGGCCATACCGATGCAGAAATAATCATGTTTGTTTGAGACATGAGCAAATATGTAATGGGATTGATGACTGTGGTGATGATTCAGATGAAGATCACTGTGGTAAATAATTGTAGTTTTACAAACAATAAACAGACTTTTTTTGGGGGTATGTGTCCTTGGTTGTGTTAAAACTGAGACTATAACTCACATATGTCTAAAGATGGCTTGTGGGGCAGAATTTATTCCAGCCTAACGGTGGTACATTAACAGCAATAAATTCATCTTTGATAGCTCTCAAATACTGTAGATGTAGAGTAGTAGTGCTCATTTGTATTTCTAGAATAGAAATCATATTGGTATTCTCAGCAATAAGTGGTATATATCCAAATGACTCTAGCTATCCTAGCTAGAGTTGATAGCTAATCTAGCTATCAGTTCAATATTGTGCTTTTGATCTTGCTTAGTTTTGTTGCAGGTTTTTTTCTTTATTGACTAGCATTAATGTTAATGTTGCACTGAAAGCTTTTCTTCAATAGGGTGAACTCCTAACTATTCATAGTAGAAGATACAGACTTATCTATTGTTCATGCTAAGGCCAGTGAAACATTGTATAAAATCAGTTTGGCCAGCAAATCTCAATAGCTCCAAAATGACTAAACAGACATGATGATGTCATCAGGTAAATGCTGCCATTGTTTAAAATGATGTCAACAGTAAGTATGTAAATTATGACATTTGCCTGATGATGTCAACATGCACATTTTCTAACTCATCCCCCATGGACATTCATATGTCTAGCCATCCCAAACATTTAGAACTTATTCTGTTTCTCCATGTTTTAGGAATATTAGGAAATAACTACCGTATATGATTGATTATGTATTATTAAGTTATTTTCATTATGATAAGGAAAACACATCCCTCCTCCTTTTTTTTTTTTTTTTGCATTTCTTTCATTTTTCAAGAGCCTTTAAACTTACATGGTGGCAGAACTCTACTTCAGATAGCCATTGTCTTTATAGTATGTGAAAAGCAACAATAAATGTGATCCTGCTCCTTACCCCTCAATGTGTATTCAGTCTGTGTTTATTTGTTATTGTCTTGAATTTATGAATAGAGCAGACATCATTCTGTGAATGATGTATTTCTTCTTCAAGCAAATGTAATATTGAGATTTTGGGTCTCATATTCTTTGCCCCAGGAGCAATAGAAAACCTTTATTATTTTATGCTTTCGACACAGCAGGCACCTACATGTCCTGGGAACAGCATTCTGTAAAGTCTTTTGCATTTATTTTATGAATAATATCAATGGCTCAAAACAATTGACTGCCCCTGTGTATCTTTTTGCAGGCAAAACTACATATAAAGCCAAACCTTGTAAAAAGGATGAGTTTGCTTGTAATAATAAGAAGTGCATACCTATGGCACTAGAATGTGATCAGTTTGATGACTGTGGAGATGGTTCAGACGAACAAGGCTGTAAAACAAGTAAGTTTAATTAAGAGATGGCCAAATTTTCATGCTCAAGGACAGAAAAAAAATACAGAACAGAATCTGCATAATCTAATTTATCTTAATGTGAACAATATAAAACCAATCAACACTTCTTTTATGATAGACTTGAACATTGTAACTCAAATTATAATTACTGATATTTTACATATATGTTCATGGGATGAATTCGTTTATAGAATCTCAATGCTTCAACCATTATGTTATCACTGCCAGATACCTCTTTGTTTGTCCTCTTTCAAGAATGTAAATAGTTATTTTGTTGCATGTGGCTTGGTCTCCAACTTGCAGTGTTAGTTGTATAATGGATTTTTCACAGCTTCCTTTGAAGTTGAGAAAATGATATTGTGCTAAAGAGTCACAATTGTGTATTAATATTTATATAGTTTATAATACCTGGATGCAGTACATTACAAACATTTGCCTCAAATGTCCTCTATTTCTTGAACCAAGAGGAGGAAAATAGTTTTCAATGCATATAAAAGAGCCTTTTTTATTTAAACTTTTTATTACTTCAGTCTTGAACACTAAAAAATCAGAAATACGCTAATCATGTAGTCACATGGAGAAAATGGATAAGGAAAAGGGACAAATGAGAATGTTAATTCTTAAAAGGAGAAGAAAATGAAGACTGTGATATAGAGAAGAGCATTGGGATCAGCAATTGAACAGGACATTATTTAATTAAAATATGAGCTATTCAATTTGAATTATTTATAATTTGAGAAAATAGTTTTCCTAGGCTGTAATAGACCATATCATAATTGTAGCTTCTTTGGGTACTCTCATCAACAAGAATGAATGAAAAAAGGATGATAGAACTTTAGAGATCATTAACCTTCCCAAATGTCTATTGGAATGAAGCCAAATTGTCAGTACAATATATTTTAAACATTTCATCATACTTAAAAAAAATTAAAATATGGTAAGGAATGAGGAAAGATAGTACATAACCATCAATAGCCACCAACAACTTATTTCCTAAATATGTTGTTATTCTTGCCCTGATAAGAATTAATAGGGGAGGAAGAAATACCATATTTTTCGGAGTATAAGATGCACATTAGTTTTTGGGTAGGAAAATAGGGGGGGGGGAAATCGGCCTACCACGTATTCATCTGGCTAGCATCCTTAGTCTGGTCATCTTCAGCACATTATTTTATCCCTTTGGTTAGGGCTGGAAAAAAAAGCTTCTTCGAGGGGAGTAGCAATGAAAAAAGCCCACAAAGACTTAGGGCTGAAAAAAAAGCTTCTTCAGAGGGAGTAGCAATGAAAAAAGCCTGCAAAGATCGCTTCACTCGCTAGCGCCTCGTTAGGTCTGGAAAAAAAGCTTTAAAAAAGCTACATTTGGAGTATAAGATGCAACCACATTTTCAGCCTCTTTGGGTGGTGGTGGTCCATCTTATACTCCGAAAAATACAGTATATGGCATGCAGAAAGGGTTCCACGTGTAGATGAGAAATGGATCTGCACGTGAAACTTTCTGGTGTGCATCAGGAGCCAAGAACACCAGAAGAAGAAAGAAGGAATATTATTGATCCATTCCTTGGAAGTAGAACAGTGGGCAAATTAGATGCACTCCCACATGCGCCTGTTCTGATCAGCATTAGTAGAACGAATGCTTTGAAACGCTGCTTTATTAAGACACCCACAATTATATTACACATGATCTGTTGAAACAGTGTCTATGTGTATATATTTTAAGCATTGCTTTAAAGAGTCTCCATATTAAGTTCATGATAAACAACCAATATTTTTGCTGCATGTATATTGATTTTGGAATATTCCAGAAACACAGTTTGAAAAAAAACAAGCTAAGCCTTCTCCTCTTTCTGTCTCAAGTCCAAATAGAAAAGGAGTTTTTCAGGGAAGCTTAAAGTCAAATATTTGTATCTGAAATCTGCTTAGATCAACAACTCTGAACAGTATGCAAGAAGGGAAAATGAGAAGCGGCCCATGAGCAGTTATTAAAAATGTAACAAGTACTGAATCTGCGAAAATATAGTTTTTTTTTATGATCTACAAAGTTTTCTTATAGAAATATAAGCTATTTATGTGCCTTAAAAATTTGCTAAGAACTATGGGAATTAAAGTTAGACATATCTGGAATAGAGAAACAAACATTAAAAAAACAACACCCTGGAATACTAGAATACTGTTTTTTCCGGCCTTTCCTCTGTTAACACTCTAGTTCCAGTTCCAATATGTTAGCCAAGTTAAGAAAATGTCCTGGCTGCGCTACAGAAATGACTGGAGAAGGCTGATTTTGTGGAATTCATAGAGCAAACTAGACTTAAAATGCTCTACAAAGTGAAGCTCTGTTAACTTGAAAAGTCATTTTGGAGCACAGACAGGAAGACCTACCGTTCATTACTCAAGGCCATCCTTGGTGGATCCAGGTTGGGGTTTTCCATGGATTCCATCTGAGGGCAGCGTAGGAAGTAGTAAAGGGTATGGAGGGCGTCGGGGGACCAGGTGATGGGTGGTTGCTGTTGTCTGGTTTGCCGAACAGGGCTCATGCCAGGACGAAGGGTAGTCAAACATTGCATGTGGTGCATTGCTCGTGATACCAAATCACCTGGAAAGGGAGTAGAGGTAGAAACCAAAACAGTTCTATTTTAAAAAAGCATGACGATGTTTCACCTCTTCAAGGCCCTTCACCCTTCTTCAATGAAAGGTGAGAGGTTTATATATCCTGTTTCGGTTCATTCTAAGACCCTTTTGAATGCAAACCATTTTTAAAAACCTATACCTGTGCCATTTACATTAATTTCAACTTCTTATTAGAATCTGGAAAGCCTGCTTTTTAATGCCAATGATTGGGTCAGCGTCAGGGGTGGGTTCTAATCTACCTTGCCGCCAGTTCGCTTCCTCCTGCACTGCATGGCTGTGCCTCGTGGGCGTGTGCATGCGCAGTACAAAAAAATCCCCCCCCAAATAATTTCCCAAAAAAAGATGGTAGCATCCACGGACCAGAACCGCTTCCGTGACATCACCAGCGGCTTACTACCTACTCTATAGAACCAGTCCGAACCAGTAGGAACCCACCTCTGGTCAGTGTCCCAATTTACAAAATGATTTCTTTTTTGGTAGTATGCATACTGTATTCCGTACATATTCAATGTTTTCTTGAATTCTGGTTTCTGTAAATGCTTATGTTTATGTGAATGGTTCCCTCTCCCCGCTATCATCTCAACAGAGAATTTGGTTAGTTCTTTCTAGAACAAGCTAGAAAGAGAAGTCAGCAGTAAATGGTATTTTCTTTTTCTGGTTTATTTGGACAATATGGCTTTGAACCACTGTCCGTAGTTTATTAAAGCAATTTAAAATATACTATGTCCTCTGAACATATAATATGCTCAATGTTGATATTGGTCAATTTGTATTTCTTTGATAACTGGTTTGCCCAATGTAGTTTATAAAGCTAGGTATGATAACTCAATAAGCTTCTACATTTAGAATTAAAATAGGAGGGGATTGCTAAATTTAAGGACTTCAAGACTGATTCCTAAAAAGTCATGTAAATGTAAATGTTTATTTCTTACCATTGCAAAAAGGAAATGTGGGCCTTACATCTAAATAGCAAGATGTTTAGTATTCACTGAAACATACCCCTTATTAGGAAGTAAAATGCACTGAACTCACTGACATTTACTTAAACTTGCAAATTTACCCGTTTAGGATAGGAAAAGATTTTTAAAAAGAAAATTGTTTGACTTATTATATTTCAAAATGTGAATTATAATTTTCTGAGTCTTCTGTTAATATATATTTATAGGTACAAAAAGATGCGTATTCTGTATAAAAAGAAATTCATTTCCCCCCCCTGTGTATATTTGTAAAATCTTCTGTAAAATATGTACATTTGGATTCAAATTTTCAGGCAAGAAAATTATATGGGATTTCATTAAAGGCAATCAGTGAACTTGCCAAATTACAAAGTGGGGAAAGGAAGCTGTGTCTAATCATGGACTGATGCCATAAGAACATTCCTGCATTGCAGAATATACTGTACAAGTATACTGTGTTAAGCTTTTTTCTTTTAAATAAAACCTCAAATTAATGCAGGCCATAAAATAAATGGTGAGACCTGTAAGGCATGGATTGATTTCTGATAGTCCAATTCAGATGATGATGATAAACAAGAGAATATATGCTAAGACAAACATTTTCCAGTGGAAAAATAAGTCTACAAAGCATCCTTTAAGTAATTTACAGTACACTCTAAAACTTAGTTTACATTAATCAGAATATAAACAGACTTTCATAGCTTATTTTATATATAACATTCACACATTACAAATTTTATTTATTTATTTCATTATTACTAACTGGCTCTTAGGCTGGAAAGTTGCCCTTTTGGCATTTGAGTATGATTCATCCATTTGCCAAATTCATCGGCTTTCGGATGGATATGGCATCTTAGCCAAATATTGGGGCCCACAAGTTCCTCTCTGGAATTTTCAGCAGGAGTGGAAAACAAGCTGGTCCTTCAAACGTTAAGTGGGATGTAATCTATGGCTGGCAAAGTAAATGCAGCATAAACACTTGCTACTTTCAGATGTCCGTTTCAACCAGTTTGTTACTTATCAAAACAATTGTAGTACTGTACTGGTGCCAAAATAGGTGGCAGGCACTCACACATGTATACAATTTCAGCATACAGTTGATATCAATCATTAAATGTTTAAGTATCTCCAATTCTGTGAAATGAATGGATTCCTGTCCATTGTATATGCTGTGATTTTTTATCTTTGGCTTCAAAATCCTTGATAGCTTTTATTCTTTTATGTCTTCTTCCCCTGGGATAATCCCTTTCTCTCTGCTTGGTATGTTCTCTCTAATATCTTGATAAGGCCATTGTTCCTTACATCTCATAAAGCGTGCATTTCCCATTAAATCTGTGAAACATTCCTGATCAAAACTACCTACAACAACCAAATTGAAAAACATTACGTTGAAAGATACTTCTCCTCATCTGTCTTGTGCCCCATCTTCTTCTTACTGAATTGCTTACTTCAGAAATTAGGCAGGGTTGGCCCTGATTATAACTTGGGGGAACCTTGGAATTTTAGGGCTGTTAGCCACCATGTGATGTTGAAACAGCAATACAGAGGAAGTGAATAGTAAATCTCTGCAGAACTGTCAAAAAACCTGTATAGATGCACACTCTAGGAGATCAGCGTCACTTGAAGGCATCCTTACCTTTCCTTTTCTTCTGTTACTTTCCACATACAGAATTCTAGATTCTAAATCCCTTTGAGTAAGAAGATGTTTCATGTATAAAGTACCATATTTATTGATAACCCTGAATAAATGACAACAGTTTTAATAATCTGATGGGAGTAGAAGCTAATGTCTGTGTCACACTGTATGAAACTCTGAAATATCCAACAAGAGGATCTTATTTTCCTGAAAAACATCCTGAAACATATTTTCCAGTGTCAACAGATGCAAAACAAAGGTAAAATGAAAATATTTTCCCCGAATTATCCTAGCAAAATGTCCCATATGCTGTGTAAATTAATAACATATTGGCGCTTATGTTGCTTACTCAATTCAGAGATGCTTCCAACGCAAGTTGCCAGGAGAGATTGTTCTAAAGTCCGAAGTTCTAGCTGGGCATAAGCATCAGCTCTTCCATTGCTGCATATCGATCCATCGTTGTAAGGGCTGAAGTAGGCAGGCAAAGAAAGCACACCTTAAAAAGCCAGAGAAAATGGGCCTATTAGGAAACACTAGTACAAAATAATTATATCTGTACTGAAAATGTAATGCAGTTCATTACCTATGACTTCCGTAACACATCTGTATTCCGTAATATATGCAGACAACGGTCAGTCTCAACATGCAGAGCAGTGTCTCCGAAGCTTAGCAACCCTTAGCCAATGTGATACCCATGCTCATCTACCACACTCTCTGCAGCAAGCCATAATGCTCATTAATGGGAAGTAAATCCAACTAATTAGCTTCCAAGTGATATATAATTATCGAAATCAAACATCAGTCAAATAAGTAGATCAGATCCTCTCTGGCTTGTTACAATTCCCCATCACTTAAGAATGATGGGAAGAACAAATATATAATTAGAGAGTTTCCAGAACCTTAACATTTGTAACTCAGAGTTTCATGATAACCATAAAATCATGGGTTTATGTTTATTATGGCTGTGAAGCTTATTAGCATAAGTGAAACACCCCTTTTCTAAGCAGATAGGCAGGTTTTCTTTCTTTCTTTCTTTCTTTCTTTCTTTCTTTCTTTCTTTCTTTCTTTCTTTCTTTCTTTCTTTCTTTGTTTATTTATTTCATCAAGCATGTATTAGATAACAGATATAAGTATAAACATGTTTATGAATACATGAAATGGATACATGAAATGGATATGAATAAAAGGGAATTTTAGGACAGGGATGGCAAGAGCTTTCCTGGATTACCTTTGCATTTGTGTGCATGTACCCACAAGACCTCTGCAACTGCCAGTGGATTCTGCTTCAATAGTTCAGTGAAGACTGCTTTGCTTGGCCAACACGCTGCACAAAGCTCTTCTTTCAGAGCTTTGCACAGTTATTGCAATGTTTAAGCTGTTACTGTACTTCTATTACAATTAAAAAGGAGGATTCTGAGTTTGCTAGGGCTTACACCACAAAACATTTCCTACAGAGATTTAATAGACTAGCTTTGTTTCATGCTTCTGAATTTCTTCAAATAACTGAACTAGGATACTCTTTGCACCTTTCATTTGTTTTCTGCCATTATGTGGTATTTATTTATTTGATCTATATAGCCACTCATCTCACTTTCACGTGACTCCAGATGTCTTGCAATAAAGCAAATAAAAAAACAAAATACATAATATAAAACAAAAATAAAAATTCATAGCAGCTGGACATGAT
Organism: Pseudoxenodon macrops; assembly: GCA_032467955.1. Classification (NCBI taxonomy): domain Eukaryota; kingdom Metazoa; phylum Chordata; class Lepidosauria; order Squamata; family Pseudoxenodontidae; genus Pseudoxenodon; species Pseudoxenodon macrops. The sequence goes on along the minus strand of JANHFT010000694.1, from coordinate 109,068 downwards.
CTAACCTAACATCCATACAACCAAGAGCAGGCTCTAATCCATACCTATAGCCCTAAACTCAAGCACAAACCCAGATTTTGCAGGTTTACCAAAGGCCAACAGGGAAGGGCCAATCTAATCTCAGGGGGAATGATGTTCCAAAGAGTGGGTGCCACAACAGAAAAGGCTCTCATTCTGGTCCCCACTAGACAATACTACCTATTTGTTGGTATCTGATTGGATAGAATGGGTAGAAACAATTGAGGAAAGGGGACAGAATCCCATAAGTACATGTGTTATAATCCAATATGCATATGTGTATGCTGCCCAATTCATTAACAACTCTGGGTATTGTACATAATTAAAAAACAAGGGTATCAAACATCAGAGGGAAAAAAAGTCATTCAAGTGGAGCAAGCATCCATTAAAAGCCCATAAAATCCCTCACAAAGGGAACTCAAATCCCACCATAGCCCAGAACCTGGTGGGGAAAAAAAGCCAGGGCTTCAGAAGCTATTAAAATATGGCAGAGTCAAAGTCATGAAAAGCTCAGGTTTACACAACAGATATGAGGAATGTTAACCTAATTTGTCTAACAGTACCATCTTTTGAACTATGGTGCTGGAGAAGACTCCTGCGAGTTCCTTGGACTGCAAGGCGATCAAACCAGTCAGTCCTAGAGGAGCAGAGGTGGGTTCCTACTGGTTCGGACAGGTTCTATGGAACCGTTAGTAACTTGGCAGCCCAGTTTGCTGGAACCAGCAGCTACCCAGGTCTGCCACGCCCCAAACTGATTCTCTCAGCGGTGCCATAAGCGGCGCCATCTTGCTTTTTGTTTCTGCATATGCGCATAAGCTTTTTTTAGTACTGCGTAGGTGCACACGAAGCATGAATTGCAAAGCGCGTGCCCACGATGCATCCCTGAGTGAACCGGAAGTAGTAGGATCCGGAACCCACCCATGTAGAGGAGATCAACCCTGACTGCTCTATAGAAGGCCAGATCCTGAAGATGAAACTCAAATACTTTGACTACCTAATGAGAAGGAAGGACTCACTGGAGAAGAGCCTAATGCTGGGAAAGATTGAGGGCAAAAGAAGAATAGGACGACAGAGAATGAGGTAGCTGGATGGAATCACTGAAGCAGTAGGCATGAACTTAAATAGACTCCAGAGGATGATAGAGGACAGGAAGGCCTAGAGGAATGTTGTCCATGGGCTTGCGATGGGTTGGACATGACTTTGCAACTAACAACAACAACAACAACCATCTTTGTCAGGTTGTTGAGCTTATTGCTAGCTTGGCTGAATTCAATAGAAATTGTTTTAAATTATGCTTTATAATTGATGTGTTAGAGTTCCAGAGGACACTGAAGATAAGACAGAAGTGAGAAATGAATCCTGAACTTCTAATTGAGTTATCATGCCTAGGTACCTATATGTGCTCTGCATATCCATTCTTCATAATTTGCTTAATCCTCAACTGCTATTTCAAAGGCTCTGGGAACTGCCAGAAAGTATTTTTGCTCAACATTTCATAATGTTTAGATGTCACAGCTTCTAACTGGACCATTTACCCCTCACACAGAAAGCAGTATTAGGTGGAACTTAGATTTTGCAGATAATTTGTACGGGGCCTACTTCTTTTTAATTCTGTAAACATGCAGAAAAGCTGCAATGGTTCCCTATCAGGTTATCAAATCACATCCTGCAAAAATATCCCAAAGATCAAAGTTACAACTGTACAAATTACATGGATAACAATTCACATTTCTGGCTATTGTCTGCAATCAGATAAAAGTATTGGTGACAATCTACTGCTAGTTGCCAAAATTGAGAAGATTCAATTGAAACCAGATAAATAAAAATGTGTTGATTTACTTATTGACTTAAGATTGAAGTTCATAACACCAAATAGGGGCAAAAAAAAAGGTATGGATTGTGGCTACAACTGTCTATTGGTGCCCCAAGTAATAGAAAGTATATTAACACCAGTTAGTGGATCTCTTAGGTCGGTTTTTTTCACCACCAGATTTGTTTGGATATCTGGAGTTTGTTCTTTTTCAAGAAAAAGCCATTGAAAATTCTACCCTTAACAGCATTATCAAATTTAAAAAAAGAACTAGTGCCAACCAGAAGTGGATTCATAAATTACGCTAAATTGTGCTGTAAAGGAATTTGTTGGCTAAAATACAGCACAGAATGAAATGTTCCCGAGGGCTGTAAATTGTGTTAGATTGTGGTTATTTTTACTACACATTTCATATCCAGACTAATGCCAGCAGTGCTCTGTTATCTCTCACATCTCCTCTAAGGTCCACCAATTCTGGCTATAAATGCATCATTTAAATTGACAATTAACAAAGCAACATCTGTATACAGCATATTGTGCATCTCTGTAATGCCACCATCAAGACTACATTGAGCAAAAATACTTTCTGGCAGTTCCCAGAGCCTTTGAAATAGCAGTTGAGAATTAAGCATGTTTATTCTATCTTAATATAAGAAACCTGTTCATGAAACTCTTTTTCCAGCACACTTAAAAGACATGCGCACAGAGTGGAATTCCAATAACCCATTAGAAAAAAAGAAAAACAAATGCTTTAGCTTTTAAAAAAAAAATTGCCTACAACGTGATACTTTTTAAAACAGCCAACATGTTCCCAGTTTCCATTTTCCTAGCCAAAATCAGTTCAGCAGGAAGAAAAAAACGGGTTCCCCTTTTTCGTAACGTTCTTCCTTTTTAACAGTACTATACTTGGTTATTTCAAATAAAGAGCTTTAAATAATATAGTTGAGACTATTTGGTATCAGCAGTTTCATTTTAAGGGGCAAATATTAATGCATATTTGCATTTAATTTTCAGTTTTGTAAAGTGTTTTGCATGTGTGAACTGATAATTAGAGATTCAGAAGAGATGCAGAGAGTGCATTTAAGTTTTTCTTTCCATACTGAAAAAATCTCTTTCTTGAAGCTAATACATGGGCATGATGGAAACCCTACTGGTTATTCCTGAAAGTTATCATTATCTCCCAAAAAACAGAATACCAGAATTGGAAGGAACCTTGGAAGTCTTCTAATCCAACCCCCTGTTCAGGCAGACGACCTTCTACCATTCTGGACAAATGGCTATCCAATCTCTTCTTTAAAAAGTTACAGTGATGGAGCACCCATAACTTTTGGAGGCAAGCCTCCAATTTTATTTTTGCAGAAAATATGACTTCAGCAACAGAGTGGTCAAAACCTGGAATGAACTACCTGACTCTGTGGTTTCTTCCCCAGCCCCCCAAAACTTTAACCTTAAGACTATCTATTGTTGATCTCACCCCATTCCTAAGAGGTCTGTAAGGGACGTGCATAAACCCACCAACATGCCTAAAGTCCCTGTTCTAATGTCCCCATGTGTTCGTAACCATATCATGTATTCATAACCATGTTTATACATTCATGTATTCACAAGCATGTTTATACTTTCTCTGTAATCTTATATATTCTTAACAAAAAAAACCAAAAGAAACCTGTTCCGCTGATTAATTATTCTAATTGTCAGGAAATTTCTCCTTAGTTCTAGGTTGGATCTCTGCTTGGTAAGTTTCTATAAATTACTTCTTGTCCTTGGGTTAGGGTTAGGTTTATGCTTTGGAGAATAGGTAAACCTCTGTCTCTGCAACAGCCCCTCAAATATTGAAAGGCTGCTATCAGGACTTCTCAAGTCCCTGCAACCATTCATCATATATTTTAGCTTTCAAACCCTTAGGGGTTGGCAGGGGTTGTGAAGATGAGCTATCTCTTCCAAGCTAACTGGGGATAAATGCAGAAAGCCTCTGGACAATCTGTGGTCTGGGGACCGTGGACTGAATACTACCGTTCATGCACAAGAATTACAAGAGTTGTCTGGACCCCAATAAGCCTTATAAACAGACTTAGAAAATTAAAACCAGGAGAAAAAAGAAAAGTGCTTAATCAAGAAGCGTAATTACCTGCTCAGAAAAGAGAAAAAAATGCAATGTTGGATGATTGAAAAGACCCAAGGGTTAGAGGGAATGTGGAGCAGTTGGCCTTTGGGGAAATGGCTACATCTTGGAGTCATTTTATGAACAGGTAACTCTCTTGCTCATTCATATACAGCAGCCATTTTATGGAAAAATTCTCACTATTCTCCAATATATTTGCTTTAGTATTCCAATTGTATTCACCAGGCTAAAGAAATTGTTAAGCCCTGTAGTTGATGAGATGGAAGTCAGAGCACTAAGTAAAGACATTAGACATGCAGTATCTGAGCATGTTTGTCAGCCTTTTTCCTAAGAAGCAGCTTTGTAGGTCAGAAACAGCACTTTGAATTGTGCCTGACAATTTAAATGGCAGCCAATGAAATATAATCAGTATAACTGCAGAGGGATGTGAGGCTTCTCTTGGGTAATAATTGTTCAACATTTTTACACCATCTCTGTTTTGCAGAAGTCATCTACCCTACAGATTAATATCAGCAAGAAAATACAGGTCTTAATAAGTTCCTCGTTAATTGTCTGCATTAATGCAAACTTTCTATGTCAGTGTTTCTCAATCTTCGCAGCTTTATGGTGTGGAATTCAACTCACAGAATTCCCCAGCACACATCTTAAATCTGGCAAGGATGAGAACCATTGCTCTATGTAATGGCTTATGCAGGTCTGTCCTAAGCATCACACGACTGGGTGAGCTCCCATTCTTGCTCCAGCTCCTGCCAACCTAGCAGTTTGAAAGCATGCAAAATGCAAGTAGATAAATATATATCCCAATAAGTGGGAAGGTAACAATGTTCTATCTTGTTATAGTCATGCCAGCTGCATGACCATAGAATCATCTTCGGGCAATGTCTATGGAGATACTCGGTAATCCAGGTCATGATTGTCCCAAAGGTGCTTTTTCAAGAGACAACTGGACTTTCTTGTTTTTCTTTGAAGACATTTTGCTTCTCTCAAAGAAGCTATGACTGAGAATCTCCATAGACAATTAGCTCTGTACTTTGGGATGAACACCCTTCGAATGGTGTAGCAGTATGAATGGATTTCCAGAAAAATTGCAGAGTACAGGAACCTTTTGCGTTTCAGTCTGAGGTGTAGACAACACAGACCATCCCCAACACTCTGCGCCTGCGTTCAACAGTGAAGGAACACAGGACAGAAAGTATCCTGCAGAAAACACATCTCCACAACACAGTCCTTTCAGTACTTCCAAGAAGGCTCCATACCCATTTGCACTACTCAGGTGATCCCGAGGGCACAGGCAAGCCTCAATGACTCTCTAAAAGAATGCAAATGACCAGCTGTCTGCAAGGAATATAAACCCTTCCATTCCCCACCATTCAATCAGAACTGATGAAGCTTCTTGGATGAGAAGTGAAACATCTTAAAAGAAAAACCATAAAGTCCAGTTGCCTCTTGAAAAAGCACCTTTGGGATCTTATACCACCAGGCTTGAATTTTGGGCTTGGAAAACCTAGAACTACGCTGCCTATGGTCTGACCTAAGTGTAGTACACAAAATTATCTGCTACAATGTCCTACCTGTCAATGACTACTTTATCTTCAACTGCAATAATACATGAGCACACAATAGATACAAACTCAAGGTAAACTGCTCCAAACTCGATTGCAGAAAATATGACTTCAGCAACAGAGTGGTCAATGCCTGGAATACACTACCTGACTCTGCTGTTACATCTCCAAACCCCTACAACTTTAACCTTAAACTGTCTACTGTTGACCTCACCCCATTCCTAGGAGGTCTGTAAGGGGCATTCATAAGCGCATCAACGTGCCTACTGTCCCTGTCCTACTGTCCCCATTTATTTGTATCCATTTCCTGTGTTCATATTCATGTTTATACTTATACCTATTATCTCGTGCATGTTTGACAAACTAAATAAATAAAATAAACATTTTATAGAACAAGTCTAGCCTGTTGCTGTTTTAAGTTTATCACTCATCCTAAGCAGCCACTTCTCCTACAGCCTCTATGAATTTAGCACATATATTGAAATTCTGATTTAGTCTTTAGGATTATTACTTGAAAGACAGTTGATACTCCTCAGTGTGATGGCTTCACCTTCCAACTGTTTCTCTCAATGGCCTCTAAGCCTGTTGATTATATTCATTTTGAAAATACGTGTACAATATTCCGGGTGAGAAGTGAGAATGATCAGTACATGCTGGTATTTACAAGTGAGCTTTGGGTAGTGATATTTAACAGTCTGCAGGAATTTGTTTTGTAGAAAATAAAACATTCTAATCCAATTGAAAATTTAACTCCATTGTGGAATTTGGCCAAACCATCAAGAATGAAACCCTTATACAAAGCGTGCCAAAATATTTTAAGAGACCACAAATGGTCAGAGCTTCCATTCATGTGCTTTTCACATCACACCAAAGCGCATTGTCCTACTAGTCGATTCTGAAATGCTGAAATACTAATTCAGTACTGTGTCCTGAGGCAGAAACCCCACCTGCTCATCAAACCCACTTCCTGGAGCTCATTCCTTCCTCCATGGGAATTCTCTCAGGCAAATACTTAGATTCTGGTAGATTTATGAACTCTGATTAAATCTCAATCACAGTTAATCAAACCTTATAAAAAATCTAAAAGTCCAAGCATTTCCTTAAACATTAACAGTGACACTAATAGCAGTAGAAGTAGCAATTAACAAATAATGGTATACAGTTAATTTTACTATCTAATAACAAGTAGGCATAATAATAAATTGTCAGGCAGCAATCAGAACTATATTTTAAAAAAATTAGGAACTTATAGTTTTCCAGACTGGATAACCTTGTTCTTCTTGCTGTTATCCGTACAACTTTCCATAAGTCATATCAGCACAGCAAAGGGTGTTGGAACTATAATTCAACTAAATATATAAGATTCTCCACATCTGCTAAATAGAGAGCTCAAGTTGATTTATGTAATGCAACTTTAGCATGGAAATTTGGAAAAAAGTGATCTTTGATAAATGATATCTTGATTTTGATTCCTTTGTGTAAGTTCTTTACATTTCTGAAAATCAAGTAATAATTACATTGATTACAACTTTTTGGTCAATTACCATTTGAATGATATCAAAGAAATGAAAATGAGGATACAAAAGAGTGACAAAGAGAGGCTCCAGAATGAAATCAGATGTTTTCTGTTTATAAGTTTTAGAGCAGTTATATTGACAAAATACAGACTTTCCTGGGGGCGGGGCAGGGGGAAATAGACCTTAAATGTTATAAATGGCGGTCTTGCCAGGTATGGGTCTGACTTGATTATCCAAGATGGAGAAGAATGATCTTTATGTTCTTTACTATATTTATTTTATATCACCTTTTAATTTGCTGCTCCGTGATTTGCAACTCTATATATGTCTACTCATAAAAAAAATTCACTGGCTTAGATCCTAGATTGAAGACACATCTGCTCCTTAGAAAACAGCCCTTCAATGAACCCAATCTTCTCTGCGAATAAAGGCTTCTTTATTAAATGGAGCAGAATATTCACATCTACATTAGCGATAGTTTTCAATGGCATGTATTGAGGTATACCTTTTAGCCTTAAAACAGTGCTAATCTATTTGGTCCTTTCTGCATAAAGTCAAGCAAGCAACAGTTACTTATCAGGGAATTTCCAAATACTTTGAGGGTGATATTGCTGTGTCTTTCACAAAGTTTTGCAGACATTTCCCCTGTAACATTCTGATGTCTGAGGGCAAAGATTCGTTCTCCGAGCTTGAGGGTTGGTTTTCAAATGTTTTGTTATGAAGCTAGGTAACATCTTCAGTGGAGTTTAGGGGATGTCAGTGTTCTTAAGTGCTTCAGGTGTGGTCTTTATAAACAGAAGAACACATCCAATAACCTCTGCTGAAGATGTTACCTAGCCTAGTAATGAAATGTTCGGAAACCAACCCACAAGTTCAGAGAACGAACCTTCACTCTCATTCTACACCCGAGCTACAGTTATTCACTACTATTTTGATGTCGGTTTTTTGCTTTATCTGTCTTTATTTCTTTATTTAGCTATCCAAAAGCAAATGACCAAGCAGGAAATAATTATCTGCTGTCTGTTGAGTGACAACAATACAGGCTCTCTTCTTAAGTGACTTTTATTGTCCCAAAGCTTCATATGTGTATGTAATGGCCTCTTCTGCCTTTACATGTCCTGAATGTAAAACTATTTTGCAACTTCCTATTCATGTATAGATTATTTGTTTGAATGCCACTTAGCTACTAAGTTAAGAGTTAAGATGTTGCGATGTTCCTGCCAAAGTTATGTAAGTCTCTCAATGCCATGAATGCCGTCATAATCTGTTGTAAGAGTATGACAGAGAGCAATACAAGGATATTAAGCAATTGTTAAAGTTTTAGTGAATGAGTCAACAATTCAGACAAACTATTCAGCATAGAGTGTCTGCTTCCTTTTTATAAAAATATTTTTCTCCAAAAAGGTTGGGTACCAGACCTGATATGTTTAGCTTTTTATACTCAGAAAAACATTTTAAAAATCAGTTTTGGTTTTAATTGTAGTTCAACCAAGTCAACCTACAATGAGGTCTTCCTTCATTTTATCTCCATAATAGCAAACCTCCCATGAGGCAATTTGGATTCAAACAGAATGTCTGGTTCAGGATGCATCAAGGATTCTGTGGTCAAGTAGAGATTTGAGCTTAGGTTTTCCAGTTAAATTCATGACGTTAGGCTCATCTCTGTCTGTCTCTCTCTCCCCTGTATCTCTCTCTCTCTGTGTATCTCTCGCCTCCTCTCCCTTTATATCTTCCCCCCTCTTTCTGTCTCTCTCTCTCTCTCCCCCTCTCTCCCTCCCACTCTCTGTGGCTCCCTCTTCCCCTCTGTGTGTGTGTGTGTCTCTCTCTCCCCCTTCTATCTCCCACCTCTCTATATCTATTTCTGTGTCTCTGTGTGTGTGTGTCTCTCTCCCCCTCTTTCCCCCTCTATCTCCCCACCTCTCTTTGTCTCTGTCTCTCCCCTTCTATTTTTCCCCTCTCTGTGCTCTCTCTGGCTGTCTGTGGTTGTGAGAGGAGAAGGAGGAGGGTCCTCCTCCGGGCAGCAAAAGTCCCCCATTCACATTTTAAAGCCACAGCTGGGTGCTGCAGGCCTGTGCCTCTTTCCATTGTCCCCTCCTCCTATATCTCATTCCCACCTCGCCAGCCCTCATGTTAGTGAGGCCGGTGTCAGTCATGGCCGGGTTGGGCCAGTATCTCAGGGCGGAGAGTAGGTTGCATGTCTCCCCAAGTGACAGAGGAATGCCCAGCACCAACAAGGGCCGGAAGAAAGGCCAGCAATAGTGAGGTCTGGAGAATCAGTCCAGCCGCTTCTTCATCCCCCGCCGTTGCCCTTACCTTCTCAGGCCAGGCAAGAAGAGATTGGGAGGGGAGGGTGAGAGGTGGGGCCAGCCAGTAGTGAGATCACTCGACAGGGAGCCATAGCAGAGGGCCCAAAGAATAGCATGTGGCTTCAGAGCCACAAGTTGTAGACACCTGTCCTATACCATTCCAGACAGGTGACTTTCCAGTCTCTTCTTAAAAGCCTCCAATGATGGAGCACCCACAACTTCTGGAGGCAAGCTATTTGACTGGTTAATTGTCCTCACTGTTAGGAAATTTCTCTTAGTTCTTAGACTATCTTACAAATAGTAGTGGATTAGATCTTGGGCTGCATAGCAAGAAAGGAAGCAGGATAATTTGATATTAGGTTGATGGGAACAGGTAAGAGGGCAAGAAATCTAGAATTCTGGACTGAGGAATGGTAGCTCTTGATAAAAAGTGAGGAGGACACCCAGGGCTGGCAATCAGGGTGGGGAGAGGGCAGCTAGGAAATAACAAGAACAGGGTTGGGAAGAAGCATGATGGCTTAAAAGAAGTGGCTGGATTGATGAAGTAGAAAGAAATAGCAGAGAACAAGGATAAATATAAAAGATAAGAGAGAGAGGAGAGGGATGGATGTTGCACAGATTCAGAAAAGAGGAAGAAAGCAGGGAAGGGGCGTTGGTCCTACCTGATACGCTCCTTCTCGTAGGGTTGAGGTAGCCTCCAGAATGGGTTAACTTCGTCCTGTCTTCTGATTGGACTGAGTCTTAATTTAAAACCCCGCCCT
>JANHFT010000694.1:78112-98872 GCA_032467955.1 Pseudoxenodon macrops | reverse complement strand
ATTAAGACTCAGTCCAATCAGAAGACAGGACGAAGTTAACCCATTCTGGAGGCTACCTCAACAAACTACGGAGAAAGAAGCAATATACCTAACCATTTTGTTAAAAGTATTTATGGATTCCTAGCCTGAGGGGGAATTTATAGTCTAAAACATGGCCTTATGTGGGCAATACTGGACATATAGTATACCAATGGGGAACAATTCATCATTCTTATTCTCCTGCTTGGCAGATAAAAGGAAAGGGCAAACCTAAATAGACAGCGAATGTGGTGAGCAGTGGTGGGATTCAAATAATTTAACAATCGGTCCTCTGCCTTAATGATTTCTTCCAACAACCAGTTCATCAAACTGCTCAGAAAGTTAACAACTGGTTCTCCCGAAGTGGTGCGAACTGGCTGAATCCCACCACTGGTGGGGAGCCTTTGCAATTTTACACTAATAAGCTAAAAGCACTGTGCATGCAATTCTTTAGCAATCAAAGCTAAAGAAAATTACCCAAACCAGTATTAATTCTACAAACCATCATTAGTATAAAAAACTGAATAGGGCTAAAGTCAGCCTTAGAAATCATACCACTTTGTGTCATTTCTACAAATATCAAACAGATAGGCTTATAACTAACTATTTTACTTCTTAAAAGTTTCATATGGCAACTTCAGGGCTAAAATTCTCCTTGAAAAATCTGTCATCCATCCATCCATGCAACCAACCAACCAACCAACCAACCAACCAACCAACCAACCAACCACAACCACATCCAAATATACAGAAACGTAAATACTTTAAAACATTAATAAAAGCTAGGGTTCACAACTTATTTTTAAAAATCCAAAGATTAAATTATTAGGTTTTCAGAGAGATAAAGTTATAGTATACTACCGTGTTTCCCCGAAAATAAGACAGGGTCTTATTTTCTTTTGACCCCCAAAATAAGCGCTTGGCCTTATTTCTGGGGAGGTCTTATTATTTTTGAGGTGCAGGAGGCGGCAAGCATGGTCACCTTATGGCTACTGCTTTGTTTCGGGGAGGGCTTATTTTCAGGGGATAGCTTATTTTAGTGCATGCGCTCAAAAGCCTGATTGGGCTCATTATCTGGGGAGCTCTTATTTTCAGGGAAACAGGGTAGAGACCAACATATTGTTGTTCTGGTATAGTTTTTTGTGGAGTACCATTTGATTACTGGTAATCAGATTAACAAATAAAAATGATTGTGTTGGAAATAAAATTCATGTTATCTCCTGACAGTCTTATTTCCACTGTTTATTATCATCTGACTAATGATGAGGCTCCATGTGAGTTTGTGCACTGGAAAAAGAAGCCATCTGCTGCTTCATTTCCACGTTCTCAGATAAACACTTGGAACTGTTTAGTAGGCCGGGTTATTTGCAATGGAGCAAAATACTTTCTTCATAATGCCTGAATAATTCTGAATAATCCTTCTAACTTCATGATAATAAGAAATTCCAACTGGTCAGCCGAAATGGAATTGGTATAATGTAATGGTTAAGAGTGTGAATTCTGAGCCAGGAACTCCCTGGCTTAAATCTTACTGTCAGACTCATTATGAAGCTTTAGACATGCCTTTACATGTTAAACCTCTGTCCCACGTCTACAGCAGGGAAAAAAATATGTGTCTGTTTTAAAGATTACTAACATTATTTTGTTTAATAAAGATTGTATATGAAAGGCATATGTAAATGTAATAGAAAAAATATTAAAAAGTATATAAGAAAAAGACAACAATGATCTTTTTACTACCTCGGGGTATTTTAAAGAGAAGACAATTGTTTCAGACTGCATACATTCCTACATTTGAAGCATAGCTCTGTTAAAATTATTAGCAACCAGTCAATGAAAACAGAATTCAGCTATTTCAGTATGTTGGGGTTCTCTGCCCAGATCCATTTGCCGGTCCACTGATTTCAATGAACAATAACAACAAAGGCCAATGAAGAAACAATTACATCAACAGAGGATGCAATGAAAAGAATGGGAAGGAGTTCAAATGACCTTCAGAATTTGAAGGTCTTGGTTTAAAAAAAAAAAAAACAGCAGCTTTGGTTCCACTGATAAGCAGGATCTATATTCTTAAAGAGGGGAAATCCAGGATAAAACCAGCAAGACCAGTGGTTGCTCCAGTATTAGAGGAAGAGGCCTAAGGATCCAGGTTTTTAACTAAATGATTTTTAGTATTCAGAGTTGCGCACCAAGATGTTTAAAGGTTCTGTGAAGGCTTGCTATCTCATACGGTCCAGGATATTGGTTTAGCTGGACCAATGGAAGAGTCCTTTTATTTATTCTGTTTATTACACATACATTCTGCTTTCCTCTCTCCTGTGTTACAGACCTCTCATAAAATATTGCTTCCCATGGTTTACTTCTCTGCACCGTGTCCTTCCCATTTCACAGTGAAGTCTTTCCCCATTCCATTATTGTTCTACTAGCCATAGTGGATAACTTTAGCTGTGATGTCATCTTCCTTCAAGCGATCATATTCATATGAATTCGTATTACACATACTACACCACACCACACTATACATACTGAAATTATTTCTGAAAAACAGGATTGTTTTACAATTTTCAATAATGATCCTGTAGTCATAGGATGGGCAGTGAGTTCAGAGCCCTCCAGTTAATTGATGTTACGATTTCTTCTGTTTATACCACCCCAAACAAAAGATTGTTTTGAACTAGCCCGCTTGCCTTTGGCTATTTACAGAAGCACAGAAAGCATGACTTATACTCCATCACCGAAGGGCCACACTTCTTTTAGTTCTATTTTAGATTGTATAGTAGTTCAGACAAGTAATATATAATTCTCTGAATGCACAATTCAGATCACGACAATGTCACTTTGAGTTTTGTTTTTAGAAGAATGTCAATGGTCATGGCCATTATTGATTTTTTTTTTTTGCAGAATCATTTTTAAAGACATGAAAGAAAGCTATTTTCCTAGCAATATTCTGATTGAACTGACATAGTTCTTTGAAGAGCATAGAATCAAGATTACATGTTAATGACTTTGCCTTGTGCTTTAAAAGTGAAAAGTTATTAGCTTATAATGTTTTAAAGTTAATAACAGCAACAAAGGCTCTGAGAATCTATGACCTAGAATACAAACAGGATTCTGCAATATATATTTAGCAAGACACACCCATGTTGTAGATATTTTTAATTAACTTAAAGTGCAAATTGGACCATGCAAATCACAGCCAGAAGCCTTAACCTAATTACAGCTCTATCAGATTGCCAGTTCTTTTTCTATTTTTTTAAAATAGAGGTTCTTTTAGAAAGGACCTCTACAGACTAGGATGCTGCCAGGGAAAACAACCACAACCACAATCATTCTCTATGAATGAGCAATACAGCAGTTATATACAAATAAAAATATATGTCCCATTCAGTTTGTAGTGATCAAAGGTTTGTTTCTCCAATTTCTCATAGAAGTCCTCAGTTGAGTTTGAGGTTGAGGTTATAAAGTTCTATCACAAAGTTGCTGAATTCTAACAGGGAAGTGAAAGTGTTACTTTGTTCTTGGGGTGAGAGAGAGAACCAGTAGGATGCTTGTGGGAGTTTGGCTTGGCAGACCCTAATAGGGCCTGGTCACAGGACATGGCCCCCTCAAACAAGGTCATGTGCTCAATCATGTCACTCAAGTTTATTCTCGTGAGTCATCTGACAATTTCAAACCAATTTTCTGCACCCAACTCCCTCAAATAATACATTGTTTTGGTGTCATGTGCATAAAACAACTTCCCCTTTGTCTTCATGGAAGCTAATAACTGAGATGCCAATATATTAGATTTTCTGCCTTCCCAGAATGATGATGAACAAACTATAGATGCGTTTTTCTCACATTGTTTACGTTAATAAATTGTTTTCTTTGATGCAAAAACCTTATACAGTACAGTTTATGCTAACTGTAATGAATATGTGTGTGTCATAATAACTTTTTCTGTATTGCTATGCTTACTTTTGATATATTGTTTAAAGATATCCTAATGATAAGAGCACAAACAAAGCTCTAGCTTTGGCTCATGAGAGCAACACTTCTGCCTATACAAAATTTCATGCTTAATAGTTATGCAGCATGTACTAATAATGACAAAAATACGTAGGGCCACAGGCAATCAAGGATGAATAATGAATAAACTTGGAAGATATATTCAGCTACCCAGGTTAATTCTATACTGTATATACTAAAACTAATGGAAGTAGATCTCCCCAATTGAAGCAAATAATAATAAAGATTATCCTTGAGTTGAGTTTTCCAAAAGGCCGAGCTTGATTCCTTGTGACTTTCCCATACAGTTTTGTTTTCAGTTCAATCCAATTCAGTTTTTTGAATATAAAAGTAGTTTAATATTGCCTTATGCCAGGATGCTTTTCTTTTTTTAACCTTTCTGATCTTGCCTACAACCCTGACATTTTGCGATAGTCTCCATTCAACTACAAGACAAACCAGAACCTGCTTCACTTTTTTGAAATCAGCTTTTATGTTACTACCTGAAACAAGCAAGTGAATAATAGCCTTAGGCGTGTGTGTGTGCGTGTGTGTGTGTGTGTGTGTGTAAAGGTAGCCCTTGACTCACAACAGTTCATTTAGTGACTATTTGAAGTTACAGTGGCACTGAAAAAAGAGACTTATGACCATTTATCTATATATATAAAAACGAAATACCACTATGCATCATCACAAAATCTCCAGAACTGTAAAGCCTACAAACTTGAAATTTGGCACATACGTTTCTCTTGGCTTCTAGGTGTTCACTAAGAAAGGATTTCTTGAAATGACCATCAGAACATTATTTTCCTATATTATTATTAACATGATCTGATGCTAAGGAGTTCTACTCCCCCTCTCCTCCTGAAAATAAATATGTTCCAAATGCAAAACACAAACAGAGGAGATGAGTTTTACTTTCACAGCAGCAAGCAGGGGATAGGATAGGGGAGGCTTCTGTCGGACAAGCCTGAGGGAGAGAAGGGGATAGGATAGGGGAGGCTTCCATGGGGCAAGGCTGAGGGAGAGAAGGGGATAGGATAGGGGAGGCTTCCATTGGGCAAGGCTGAGGGAGAGAAGGGGATAGCATAGGGGAGGCTTCCGTGGGGCAAGGCTGAGGGAGAGAAGGGGATAGCATAGGGGAGGCCTCACTGGGGCAAAGTTGAGGGAGCGAAGGGGATAGCATAGGGGAGGCTTCTGTGAGGCAAGGCTGAGGGAGACAAGGGGATAGGATAGGCTTCTGCGGGGTAAGGCTGAGGGAGAGGAGAGGCCGATCGTAACTACTCATTAATTTTCAAGCTGTAAGTGTCAATTTATCAAGCACGATCACATAGTTTCATAGCGGAGCACAGGTATTCAGCTAGTAAATTTATATAAATATAAAACACACACACACACACACACAAACACACGCACCCATACACACATGTGGAGTGCTAAAATTGATACAGTAATTACTTTTGAGAGTTTGAAGAAAACTATTCTTCCTTCTATCTCTCTCAACTTCATTACTTTAATAATTAGACAGTTTGAATGGAATCATATGATGTATTCTACTTCTGGAAAGGCAAAATGGGTGGGAGATGCTCACTGGCATAAAAGAGTACAGGACCAGCAATCTAGAGAGACCTAGTTAAATAACTTGTCCAACTCAAGTTTCCGTCTTCTTGAACAAGAAGTTCTTTCAAAATGAAACACACAATGAGCAAAAATTACCAGTGCAGGCAGAATCTAATAAATTCAGCTTAGTTAAAAAAAACAGGCTTAAAAGTTATCTGGGCAATGCACTTCCTTCTTTGCATTGCCTAACATTATCAATACAATTTTTTTATACCCTCCTATTTCCTCCCCCCCCCAATTTGGCTACACATCAGCAGTTTCAAACTTTACTTGTTTATTTAATGCCTTTTGAATCACCCCAGTATTGAGCACTTGCGGTGATTTAGATGAACCACACACACACAAAAAAGAGGACATTTTTTAATCCAAAAAAAGGTGCTAACACCAGCCTGATATACTATAATAAATACATTTCAATAAAACAGGGAAACCTCTAAAATCAGAGTGTAATATTAATAATTAAACGCTTAGCAGAACAACATACTGTTTCTGTTTTTAAATTTTTCTTTTTAAAAAGCATACCATGCAATAATTAGATTTTGCACAACTTGTGATTTCAAGGCCAGCTTCCTGATACGAGATGATTAAAGATGATTATTGTGTCAGGGGTGGTGGTGCACGAAGACAGGCTCAGCCAATCTCATAGCACACATGTTGTATTCTAACAACAAAGGTTTGAATTGAATTGAATTAAAGTAGGGACTCATGGCCAGTCCTAGCAACTTTAGGAAGGGATGCGATACAGCAACAGAAACTGGGCAAACATCCATTTTCTTTACAGAATGTGTATTAAAAGTGACTTCATGCCATAAGAAATAATTCTACGACTTGCCTGTGAAAGGCAGGTTATTAACCTCCGTGAACCAATTCACATGACCATAGGGTGTATATAATAGCCAGCTGAAAGGCCCCGCTTGTGGTTGTCCTTCCCAGCAACCTCTAAGACATTCAAAGCACCAAGCAGGTTCCCAGACTGTACAAAACAGCTAACTATTTAGAACATTGGAGTCGATGCCACAAACGAGCAAGCCAGAACAGGAACCTGACACACGTCTCCATTTCATTCAACAAGTCCAGTGGTTCAGCAAAGTGTATCTCAATTCATGTCACCCAAGAGAGTAAGTAAAAAGTTTCCCAGCACTTTGGCATTACAAGCCTGAATTTCCTGTTCACTGAAAGAAGACAGGAGAATTTAGAACCAACATGCTCAACTTGTATTCAGCCAGCACAAAAGGCAACACAGAAGAGAAACTTCAAACAAATTTGAAGGTCCCTTTTGAAAAGCAAATACAAAATAGGGCAAGGATTGGAACACACATAGCACACAGCCTGGTCTTTCGTCTTCTTTTGCTCATTATTATATGGGGACATGATCTTTTCCCCCCTGTAGATTTCTTGAAAGAGATTTTATCACATCCATTGTACCAATGGTGACATCCAATTTTTTTTACTACTGATTCAGTGGGCGTGGCTTGGTGGGCATGGCAAAATCTCCATTCTCACCCCACTCTGGGGCCAGCCAGAGGTGGTATTTGCCGGTTCTCCAAACTACTCAAAATTTCTGCTACTGGTTTTCCAGAACCTGCTGAATTTCACCCCTGCGCTGTATGGTGAATTATCTTCACAACAATAACCAAAAGAAGGTTACAGCCTGTCAAAGTTTTCCTGAGCTTTAAATATTCTTAAGAAACATGGAAGATAAAACCATAGCAACCAGAAAGGAAATACGTAGAGAGACTAGGTGTACCAGGAACAAACCTAGTAGTTTGATGGTAAGAATAATGAAAAATCATAGTCAGATATTGTGTTGGGCTACATCTTCCTTCACATCCTTCTCATCTACAAATTTGTTAAATATCAAGGGCAAGTTAGTTCATCTTTCTTCTCCGATTGTGACTTTAACTTACAGTGTTACTGTGACTTTAAAGAGCCATTCTGAGCTCCTTGAAGGAAGAATATAATAAAAGCACCAGGTGGAGCAGGATATACCTGTATTGTTTCAAGATACTGCTCAGCAGCCATGTGGCTAAAATCATTTACAAAACACTGAAAGAAAGAGTCAAGAATTGTAGATGTCTTTTGGGAGTTGGCTGTTCTGGGAAGAGAGGTGATACCCGAGACTCTAAGAGTTTCCTCCCAGAAGAAAATGATTATTTTGAAAGTTGATAAGGTTGGAGAAGGCAATTTGTCACAGTGCTTTCAAAATATTTTGTTAATTGCCACACTGTGTTTACATCTCATAATCCACACAACTCCACGCTTTTTACCCAATCTTCCACAGTACCTTATCATATCAACCTCCTTTGTTTGTTTGTTTTCCTAGTACAAAAATGGATAAATGCAGTGACATATCCCCACTACAATTACAACCGTAATAGTTTGTTCATTGTTTGGTTTTTCTATTTCTGCTTATTTTTACAGAGATGATCATAAACGGTATTTTACAAATGGAGATGTCTTTGCATGAAATTCGTTTTATTTTATTTCTGCCTTTTTTTTCTCTTGCAAACTATTTTTATTCATTTCTTATCTACAGCAGTTCAGTCGTCACCCTGCTGATGTACTTAGTGTAATCTTTTATAGGAAACCAGTTATCTTCCTTTTTAAATTTAATCTCACGGCAGTATGAAAATGGAATCCAGCATTTCTTTCTTCTTTCTCCCTCATTGGAAGTTTTAAGATGGTAGGTTGGGCACCACAGCTATTGATGACTCTAGGAAATCAGCTTTACTTATTATTAGCTCCTGGGGTGCTTATCCCATCTGAGGTTTGAGGTTCAGATCAATTCATTTACCAAGGCAGGGTAAGTCATCATTTTTGGAGATAATAACAGAAGAAAAATAGTTTATTTTATATGAGGTTATCTGGCATCCCTTTGGTATTTCCATAGCTTGATAAAATAGGGAAATAAGCTACTAATTCAACTTGAATAATTTCCATAAGCGGTACTAGTGTATAGCCTAGCAGACTCATTTTAGCAAGGTTCAGATAGACAAAGGTTAATTTTCCTTAAAAGCCCAGCAACCTGGCTTGATTTAATGCCTCTGTAATTGCTTTTCAGTTTCTACTGTCTTTATTTGATATAGAAAGCAGTGTTTGCTCCTATTATACTTTACAGGTATTTAACAGACATATATTCTTAGAATGCACAACCACTATGCTTCCACAATGCACACAAAATTATTTTGGACCAACATTAATCTAATTAATTAATTAAAATTCTGTAAAAGGCTTTTCATTATAAACAACCTTATGTATTATATATTATCTTATTTAAAAATTACTTTTTATAATTTTTTTATAATTTCTACATTTATTATACTAGAAAAAACAGATAATGTTTCTGCTCTGAGCTTTTGTATGGTGAATGGGAGGTCTTAGAGAATCAGATGTGTGTATCCTTCCGGGAAAATATTGGGGAGGTTGAAATAATGTTATTTTATATCTTTATAAACGGTCCTGAACAAAGTTAATGGCATATTTCTTTTCCCATTGAAAAATACCCTCTTTGCTGACTGGAAGAAGGTTAACTGAATGGGCTGAGAAAACAAACACACAAAATCCTAAATCTTTGTTGTTGTATTCTGCTTCTCTAAAAGTCAAATGCAGAAGACATCTATAATAGATTGTATGAATGAATGGGAAGAAAGTTTTGCATTTTAAAGCTGAAACTGGAAGAACAGTTTATGCCCTGAATTCTCCCTGTCAGTGGCCATAATAGATATATTTGTGAAGAAAATTCAGTGCATGGTCAATAGCGTGTATTTCAGAGCTGGGTAACTTGCTGATGATGTCACAGAGCAGGTCCTGTCGATGGCTCCATGGGTGCAGCCATTTTGGATTTTGCTTCTGTGCATGCACAGAAGCTAGTTTTTGACTGCTGTGTGCGTGCATGAACGCATGCTTCACGCGCGCACACACAGCGCGACCCTGCAGTAAAAATATCCAGAACCCACCCCTGATGTATTTGGCACTTTTTACGCATAAACCATTCTGCATAGTTTTTAATTTTATTCTTAAATACCAACTTGAGAAAGCCCTACTACCTTAACACAGCCTTCCCTGTCCAAATGTATTGGTGTATAATTACAATTCTAGCTAAGCAAGCTAAAAAATCTGGAATTTGTAGTTCTAATTTCTCTGGAATAGCAGCTTCATGTGTCATGCTACACATCCATAGGAATATTTTAAAAAATCTTAATAATGTCCGAAGAAGGAAATGGAAAGATACAAAGTGACCCTAACAAAACTGGTATATCACGTTTGTTATCTGAAGTAAAGGTGGCAGTGTATCACTTCCTCCACTAACTAAAAGACATTTTGCCTGGCAGTTTTATCTTGCCTTCTGCATGGACAAATAGAAATTAGTCATCATCATCATATAATATCAGCAAGGGAACAGGACACATGTACAGCTCTTCCTTTCATCATCCTGGCACTATGTGTCTTTGGCATTCACCTGCTAAGACGCTTGGTCCAGTACCTTATGGCAAGGTAAATTCTGAATCTCTGAAAACCCATGTTTAGTTTTTTATCTAATGCTGGTATGGAGAACTGTTTGGAAATTAAAATAAGGAATAAATCGAGTTGTTCTATTTCTAATGCAATTTTCAGAACACACACATGTTAAATAACTACTATACCCCTAAAGGAAAAAATATTATGAAATCCTAACACAGTTATTTTAACAACATATCACATAAAAATAAATTAAAAAATTTAAATCCATTCATTCTTAATAAATACGAGATCCTCATCGAGAGCCAAATTTTGCATCATACAGAAGTTGGATTCACATCAGATTCTCTTTCCATTAAAAGGTAGGTCTAGATTTTCAAATCTGCACATGCAGATTATAGAATGTACATTCAAGACTTCAAATCAGCTACAGAATTTTGTGTCTACAGAGCCACCTACTTTATCGGTAAATTTGCTTATTTATACATCAGATATACAGGAGACCCCTAACCAGCGTTCAGACTCCACTGAGAAAACAAACTTCCTTTGGAATATCTACAAGCAAAGAAGGTTAGCCCTATTGTTTAATAAGTTGCACCAATGCACATTATTATTGCAAGTAGATGTTTGTTATATCATATGCTATTATAAGCCATTATTCATCTGGAAGATCTGAATGGCATACAAATAAAACAACGTGATTGAACTCTAAATTAATCTACAGGCATTACGATGCTTCTGAAATTCTATCAAGAAAAAGATCTTATGCACAGGGGATCTTCAGAGGGAGACCAGATTATTGTGAAATCTAAAAAAAAAACACCAGGACTTTTACGGGTATCCTTTATTACTAATGCGACTTAATGCAATTTCAGGGCAGTTAAGAGAGCTTAGGACAACAGCTTAATATGGTTTGCATTATGAGAAGAAGCACGGACACATAGCAGTTTGGTCTTTAACCAGAGGGGACAATGCCATTCTCTGTTCGCTTGAAGCAAAGAGAGGATGGAAAGGGAACTGGGCCAGAAACATTTGTCATTTCTGACCATGCAGGCTCTCCACAACCAACCTCCAAGACACTCATTTTTATTGCAACTGAAACAAAACAACAAAAAGGGTAGTGAGTGAACCCTGTGGGTGTGAGATCGGGATACAAATGACATAAGCTATGAATGAGATATTCAGGAAGGGAGAAGTTCCTGCTCAGACAGTGTCCTCAGTGTTTGAATATAGTTGTATACTGTCATTGCTGGATGGGTGTAAACCATGTGATTGATATGGAAGGGATATGGACAAATACGAACTGAAAATAGAATGCAAATTTCACAGTGGAGAGCTTCTGGACTTCTAAATGGGGGTTCATGGAAGTAAAGGACTACTTGTCCATATGAGAGTATTGGTTCACTTAAAATGCACACCAATCAAAATTACTCCTCTTTTCACACAGCCCATATGAGTAAGAATGTACGGTAATTGCAATATCAGCAAGACGCTTTTCTCTATCTCATCGCTGACCTCTGTATGTAAGTCTATATTTGGATAAATAAGGTATTTTTTATTTTATTTATTTCATCAAGCATGTATTAGATAACAGATATAAGTATAAAGATGATTATGAATACATGAAATGAATACGAATGAAAGGGAATATTAGGACAGGGACGGTAAGCACGCTGGTGGTAGAACAGACTGATGGCGTTGACTTTAACATCTGAAGAGAGCCAGTTTGGTCTAGTGATTACGGTTTCAGGCTAGAAAGCGGGAGACCCATCTTCAAGTCCCATCTTAACCATGAAAGCCAGTTGCGTGGCTCTGGACCAATCACTCTCTCTCTCTCTGCCCAGCCCACCTGACAGAACTGTTGTGGGAAAAATAGGGGAGAAAGGAATGTTGAATATATTCACTGACTTGAGTTATTTGTATAAAAATAATGAAAGTGGGATAAATAATAAATAATAATCTCCTGCAGTTTTAGCAAGAAGGTGGGAATTTCATTTGAAAATAGCAATCAACAACAGAAGCTAGCAATAAATATGGATACCTGATATGACCCATATACAAATATAGCTAGCATCAGAGACTGGCGATTTGCAAAATCCATTTGCAAGGAAGAAAATGTTTCCTTTTATTTAAATTTATTCATCTTCTATGAAGTTTAAAAAAAAAAATCTGGACATATATATCCACAGTATCCTTCTTTCCCTTGAACGCCTCTCCAGGACTGCTGTCCATTCTCCAAGGGAAGCCATATACCAAGGTAACTTACAAAATATGCCTATTTTGAACTGTGAGGAGCTTTAAAATGAAATAAATCTCATCTGCTGCAATATAATAGAACACAGAGAGAAAAGCCTAAAGCCTAACATAATGGGTTTTGTCACTCATGACCAGTTTGCTTTGCAACATTTATTTTTCCCTTAAAATATCCCCAATAGGGTGTCACAGTATAAATCTTACTTTAGGACCAATAAAAAGGGTCTCTATGAGAGACAAGGAAGTACAGTTGCATGAATATAAAAATCTATGATTTGTCAAAAAGAGAAACAAAACCCAGTTTTGTAATGCCTTCTATTAGTACCCTCAGCAGATCCTGGTTAATAATAGCATATCTGTACGGAGAAAGATTCCTTAGGAAAACAGAGCATGATGAATGCTCAAAAGCAAGCCAGATTTTTTTTTGACCTTTTAGTTCCTAATGTCAGCAAGGTGGCGTGGGGAATGGCAGTGGGGATATGCCAAAGGGATCAGCAGTAAGCAGCAGTTCTAGAGATTTGTATAACGCAAGAGAAGAAGACGGCTGAAAGAAGAAAGAAGGAGAAAGGAGATATTTGGTGAACTGTATTGGCTCCAGATTTCAAAAGGCTTTCCTTAATTAATTCTGTCCTATAAATCTAAAGATATACAATGACAATAAAGGCTATACTATAAAGCTACGGGGGCTCCCCATTTTAATGTAACATTTACTCTGAGGCTTTGCTGCATCAAAACCAGGGGTGAAATCCAGCAGGTTCTGACAGTTTCTGGAGAACCGGTAGCAGACATTTTGAGTAGTTCGGACAACTGGCAAATACCACCTCTGACTGGCCCCAGAGTGGAGAGGGAATATAGATTTTGCAATATCCTGTCTCTGCCACGCCCACCAAGCCATGCCCACCAAGCAGCACAGAACTGGTAGTAAAAAAAATGGATTTCACCACTGATCAATACCCACCCAAAGGCCCAAACCTTTAAAGCTTTATATCATTTTATTTATATACTCTTGCTCTGGGCCCCTCAGAAACTGAATGAGTGAAAAAAACCTGATCCAATGAAAAATACATACATTTTGATTTAGGCTGACTACACTCTGTGACCAATGAAGCTATAACTAGTTTGCTGTGTCTGCTCAGCAAGGAAAAAATGAGCACTTAGCACTTAGACTTACATATCGCTTCATACTGCTTTATAGCCCTCTCTAAGCAGTTTAAAGAATCAGCATATTGCCCCTAACAATCTGGCTCCTCATTTTAGCGACCTTGGAAAGATGGAAAGCTGAGTCAACCTTGAGCTGGTCAGGATCACAAACTGCTGGCAGTCAGCAGAATTAGTCTGCAATACTACATTCTAACCACTGCACGGCCACAGATCTTATTGTGCCCCATGTTAGCTTCTTGTCTCCTAAAAGTCTGTATCAAAACATGAGGTAGTCAGCTGAAATCAGTATATAAAATTCACCGGAAAACTCACTACCACTGAACCTTTGCTGTGGGCTCTGATTTAGTGTTGCAGTTTGAGAATGTCTGGGCTTACACTGAAGCCTTTAAAAAGCTTTAGGGAAGAGACAATGTTAACCTATTCCCACATGTTTGCTCTCTGCATCCGCCGCCAATGTAATCTTTCCCCCATTTTTTCCTGCTGAAATCAATTACTCGGTAAGTGAAAACACTGAGGGAAACCTAAATATCGACGTAACTCTTTAAATAACGCCTTCTCTCTTATGGTTCCTGCTCTATGGAATGACTTGTCCTGTGAGATTGGACAAGTCTAACCCTGTTAGCCTTTAGGAAGGTTACTGGACTTGGATACTGCCTTGGCCACTAGAGCCAGGATGTTAGACTGACTTGTCCTGCATGGTGTTGATTTGACTGTGGTTATAATTCCTGATACATGGGGTCTATTATATTTTTGTTTGAATTGTCCCATTTTTGTGAGTTGGGTAGCCACATAAATCTTACAAATAAATATTACTTGGGGTGTTCAAGCCAATTAGTTTTACTTCCTTGAATTGATTTCTCTACTAGTATCAAAGGCCAAGAGTACTTTGGAGATGGCCCAGTCCACATTTGGATCGCAGAGCTATTGTAGCAGTTGCCACTATAAAAAATGTTTCTTTTTTAAGGGTGTAATATATTGCAAGCCAGCACTACTCTAATTATCTCTTCCTTTTCCATTCATTTTGCTGGACTTGGTCTTGGATTTCAGCCCTGGCAGTATCCCTGTGTAGATTGTTGATTCGTGACACTGCCATACTGCAAGAAACTATACCTATCAATCTTTTCTATGAAGCTCTAAACATATGATGTGTGTATCACAGTGCCTGAGGCTGCACAGCTTCTTTGCCTAACAACTTTCATCTAAAAACCACACAGCATTTATTTATTTTAAAAGTTAAAGCTTTCCACAGCTTTGGAGAAACCTACCATCTTTACAAATGAAAATCAATTCATGTCCTCTCAGAAGTAAATCTCACTTTTTAATGGGCCTTACTCTCCAATAATAGCACAGAACAGGGAGCCTCAGGCAGACACCTGGCCTGCCAGAGGATTACAGTAACTACAGCTTTCAAAGCCTTTGAAAAACTGCTACCAGTGTTTCTTGTGAAAGAAAGGGAAAATTATTAAATACCCAGGGAGTGATTAAATTCTGTATTTAATTAATGGAATGTAAACTTAAAGGAATAAAATGCATCTCTTGCCTTGGTTTCACCCACCTATTTTGTCCAAGTATTCATTAATTCTGTCCATTAACCTGTTTTTCCTCCAAATAAGGCTCTGTGTCCTGGCTGTTGTCTACTGAAGAATGCAACTCCCAGAATGACACCAATGAGTAGAACAATTTTCCCTGAAGGTGTAACATCCTTTGATGTAAAAGAATACATCCAAATCATCTCTTAAGCTAGTGTTGGAGCACGGGAAGGAGGAAATAAGATGTAACTAGCAGAAAAAGACCTTATTATATTTCAGGGTTTCTTTGGGATAAGAAAAGGACTGCAGTAAAAGTTCAAATATGTTCCTTCTGAGTTCTTTAGCTAATAAATGATACATGGGTCTGCATTGAAAACAGATGAAATTCAATAAGAGCCTCTCCTGGCATTACGAGTCAGCATGAGCTTTCACAACTAGCGCATAGAGAATTAATGTGTGCTCCCCTCTCCTCAGATCAAATGGCACTTTGAGTTTCAATGGGACAGTAGATGACTTAGATGACACGTATCTCTTCAGAAGGGGATAATATTTCTAACCAAATTTGCCATCTAAAGAGCCTTGCATACTTGATATGGCTGACTACATATTTGTTAACAATTATAAATATAAGCTTGATTATATAATGTGTAATCCATCCATTATAGAAGGCACAATAATCAATAATTATTGATGTTATTAAACATTGCTCAAATATTTTTTACTGGTATTGAACCTGTAAAACCTGTAAAAGCTCACTGAGCCAATGATAATTTCTACAGGTCTGGATTCCTCATTTGCTCTCCTCTGCTCAATATTAAGCTTTCTAGGACTGGAGAATAAGAAGGCATGTTGTAATGTTACACGTCTCCCAATTTGGTTTGGAGGACAATAGGAATTTGGAGAGGATGGAATACAGTCTCAGAAGGATTTGTCAGCCTTAGTTATTTAAAATAAATGTTAGTAAGCAGTTGCCTACCTTGGCATATCAGATAGTCTTTTACATGAAAAATAAAAAGATAGAATGCTGCCATCTTGCAGTGTTATATATATTTATTTAGAAAAACACTTATGGCACGGCTTATACTTTATAGTGTTTCCTTAAAAATAAAATGTGGGTGAATGGCTAAAGCTCAGAAGATTCTTTGGAAGGGTAGGGTATCTACCTACTTATCCGGAAAGAAGTCAAAGGTTAAGAGATAAAGAACACCCTTGGATCTTAGAATGAATGGGGATGATCCGTTCCACAAAATTGTTTTCTATCAATGGATGTAATCTACTGGTCATGCTCAACATGTCCTTTTGTGACAACATACACAACTTGCTTTCAAAATTTCAATTGTGCCCACTGGCTCAATAAATTACTTTGTCCAAGAAAACAACAACAGGGAAAACTGTTTATTATTGGTGTTAGTGAAGAAAGCAAGTCTGGTAATACAGATTATAGATTTCTTTAATATATGTGCATGGAATGGAAAGAATATAAAAGAATGGGGATTTTTGTTGATTATTATATATGCTGGTGTATAATAATTCTCATTGCCCATCCTTGATTCCTGATTAGTCCGAAACATAAATATTTTGATCATACCAGTCCAGCTAGGGTTTTGCATTTTATACAAAAAAAGTCAATACTTTGCATTTGGGAGAAATATCTAAAACAATCACTTATCAGTGCAGGATACACAAATTAGACAAACATTTGCTTTTGACACTTCTGTCACATGCAAAGCTGTTTTAAACAGCTAGCAATTTAACACTATAAAGTAGCCATTGAGCTCATCTCATATCTAAATGATCTATCAATAGATTCCTAACCTGCTCTAAATTATGAAAATAATTAATAAAAAATTGTATACGTACAACTTTAAAACATACCCACAAACTGAATGATTCAGAAATGCAGTTAAGTACATTGGTTTCTGAAGTCTGAACAAATCATTGATGCACTTTTAATGAATGAATGAATGATAATGCATCCAGAGTACAACACATTACTTTAATTTTTTCAGCCTTTATGTTGAGAATGATTAGAAATGAACTTGTAATATTTGCAATTCATTTCTCATGACTGAAAGAAATGATTTATTTAAAATCACAGAGCAACTCAATGTATACTCTAAGTTTACATATGAACCAAGTCAGGTCTGCAACCTTAAACATTCAAAGAGTCATTTGGACCCATTTCCCACAGAAAAGAAAACACCAGGAGCCACAAAACCTGGGTGGGCGTGGCCAACTTGATGTCACTCACTTCCACCAGTTGCATGACACACACCCTAGCCACGCCCACCCAGCCAGTCATTAGGGCAGATAACTGGTTGATAGGGAACCACAACATCCTTTTGACATCTCTATTTCTCCCTCCCTCCTCCCCCTCTGTATCTCTGTCTCTGCCCTGGTCGCTTCTCCATCCCCAACCATTGCCCTTACCTTCTCAGGCCAGGTGAGGAGCAACTGGGAGGGAAGGGCGAGGGGCGGGCTCCAGTCAGTGGTGAGATCACCCTACAGGGAGCCACAGCAGAGGGCCCAAAGGGCCGCATGCGGCTCCGGAGCCGCAGGTTGCAGACCCCTGCCTTAGAGCATTCCTGGCTCTAATTTTCCCCTGCAACATATCTGGGCTATGAGTGACTGGCTGGGAGTCATCCAGGGAAGATGAGCTTGAGTTTCCCAGCCTTTGGCACAAATGGCAATTCTAATTCCTGTGCTGTGGAAATTCTAATTTCCCACTCCGGATTCCCCAGATTTGCACAAGGAGAGCAGCTCCTATCTCTCGTTGTTTGCAAAGCTTTCTGCAAGCCTCCCACAACCTCTGCCGAGCCTTTCCCAGAGGACCAGGCACCACGCACAAAGTTTGCCCTACCGTTTGCAGCCTGCCTCAATGAGCCCCCTTGGTGGTTGGGGATATTTTTTTTTTGTTCTGCTGCCCAGAGATGGAAAACGTCAAGCCCTTCTGGTACAAAAGCCTGTCAGAGATGCTAATTCAACATTCAATCCCAGCCACAGGACTTTTAGTTCACGCTCTGATGATGTGGGATTAATGTCTGAGGCTCTTGAACGCCCAGTGGTTGGTTCGCAGTTGCTGTGGTGAGGATCAGGGCCCGGATTTTGCCAATAGTGGAGCGGCTTTCGGCAGCCAACTGGTAGATCGATGTGGTTAACAGGAACAACAAATACATTTCAAGCCAAAGGACATTTATACTGGGATTTCTGCGTGCAAACGCAGCACCCACCACAGATTTATAAGTTCATATACAGAGACTCTGAAAAGAGTTAGCTTTTAAAATGGCTTGGCTGCTAATTAGGTACCAACATAAAGGCCATTTTTTGCACAGAGGTAGTCCAATTGTTTAGTGACCCTTAAAAAGTTACAATGACACTGAAAAAAACTGACTTACAAACCGTTCTCAGTGGGTTCTACTTATCTTCCCTACAGGTTCGGGGTCGTGCCAGAAGTGTGCGCTTTGCACACGCTCCCCCATCACTTGCGCACATGCCCCTGACATTCCAGGGTTAAAATCGTTTGCACATGCACAGGAGACTTTGTGCATGTGCAGAGGATTATTTTCGACTAAATTTCACTCTGGTGTACAGATTTCAAGCCAGAGAACCGATTGGTGGGCTTGTCCAGCTGGCCGCCGCCGCCAGTTCGCCAAGCAGGGGGGGAAATTCCCGCAGGAACCCACCTCTGGTCCTCACACTTATGACCATTACAGCATCTCCGTGGTCATATAATCAAAATCCAGATGTTTGGCAATTGGCATGTACTTAGGACAGTTGCAGCGTCCCGGGGTCATGTGATAATTTTTTGTGACCTTCTGACAAGCAAAGTCAATGGGGAAGCCAGATTCACTTAACAACCATGTCACTAACTTAACTGCAGTGATTCGTTTAACAACTGTGGCAAGAAAGGCCTTAACATGTGGCAAAACTCATTTCAGAACCGTCTTGTTAAGAAATTGAAATGTTGGGGTCCATTATAGTCGTAAGTTCAAGGACTTGTTGTAAATCAAGGACCTGGACAATTTGGCCAAAACAAAACAAAAAACGGTGCAGTTGAAGTCAAATAAGACCAAATCAAGATATGGGAATTTTTTTTTTTTTAATTACATGGAAAAATGTATCAAATCCTGCCCTCATTCCTCCTGCAAGTGAAAAAAGGGGTGATTTGGAATGGACAAACCATTACATACAGAAAGATTAGGTAGTCCCAGTCCTGTCAATCTCCAAAGTAGCTTTTCAATTACGGAAAAGTAATGAAGGGAAACGGATTAGTTCGCAACGCTTGAGTTTGTTCCAAGAAGCTTATGTTATCCTCGCCATGCTGAGCATGAACATGAAGCCAGAAACCTCAAGCTAATCACACCCACAGCCACAAATGATAGAAATAATTCTGGGGACAAATCATTTATGGGCTTACAACGCAGGATCTATTTCCAGGCAGTAAATTAGAATTTCTCAGCCTCTTTTAAGAAAGTGGGGACTTCAACTCCCAGAATTCCCCCAGCCAACTACGGGGCATACGCTCACCCTACCACAGGGTGTAAACAGTGAGCAGCATGTGCTTTTCACAACTCCATGCAGCTAGGGGTAGGCAGTGCGGCTGTTTACACATCCACACCAAATAAAGAGAATCTATTGAAAGGGCCAAAACAAACAAAACGAACGGGGGAAAGAAAGAAAGAAAGAAAAAGGCAATGTGGAGCGATGTTTGTGTAGGCTGCCTCCCTCTCCTTGCTGTGCCTAGAGCTTTGCGGCTTGTCAGGTGATGCGTAGGAAATACATGGCAGGAAAGGTCTCATGAATAAAATGCCCACTGCAGGTTAATAATGTCCTTCTTTAGAGGATGAAACGTCTAAACTTGGGTTTCAATTAAAGAGCACGAGAAAGTTGAAGTTCAGAGGCGTCACGAAAAGCTAGTCCTCAGCTCACGACAGCCACTTAGTGACCATTTGAAGTTAGAATGGACCTCTTTGTTGAATCCTTCTGGCCAGGATTTGAGGTCCTAACAGGGCTAAAAAAAACAACCCACCTTCAGTCAAATGATTGCACTTTGGGTGCTCGGCAACCAATTTGTTGGTTGCCACAAAGAAGAGAGGGGTCAACTTATTTTCCAAAGCCCCAGAAGGAAAGATAAGGAACAATGGATGGAAACTAATCAAGGAGAGAAGCAACCCGGAATTAAAGAGGAATTTCCTAACAGGGAGGACAATTAACCAGTGGAACGGCTTGTCTTCAGTAGCGGGTGCTTCATCACTGGAGGTTTTTGAAGAAGAGAGTGGACTGGATAATTTGTCTCAAATGATATAGGGTCTCCTGCTTGAGCAGGGGGTTGGACTAGAAGACCTCCAAGGGGAAGTTTTAAAACAGAATCTTTTGGCTAGAAATAACCAAGGAGAAATTACCAGTGGAAGCCCACTGTCAATCATCTCCAGAAGGGAAACCTGAAGGGAAACAGGACAGAGCGGCCATGTCAAGGATAAAACTGACAATGGTTCCATTTTCAGGAATTGCTATGGTGAATCCTTGCCAAAGTTAGCTGAAGAAAATCAGTACAGTTTGCTTGTATGTTATTATGCCAACGGACACCCCGAGGCAATATCTTTGTACACAATAATATCTAACATAATTGGGCAAAGTTGAAGTGCTATGTTTAAAAAAAAAAATCTTCTTAACTCCCTTTTCAATTTGCTTGAAAGATTGGATGCATGCTTCAGTTAATGTGGCCCTAATAAGG